>JAWWEM010021717.1:0-19791 GCA_035582935.1 Ormyrus thymus | reverse complement strand
GGGGGGGGGGGGGGCCCGCATTTTCATCGTTACGCTCGTTTTGTCCTTAGCGAGTAAAGCTCCACTTCCTGATAGCCGTCCCCTCGCAGCTCGGCTAAATTATCATTCGCTCCCGGTAAAAGAGGTGCGCGCGAAAACGTACTTGGCTGCCCGGCGAACCGTAAACTTCTCGGCTAGTCGCTTTTTCCTTCGCGGCATTTATTCAGACGGCACTCTTACTCGTTGGACACGGCCCGGTGAATTATTATCAACTATTTTTTACGCTTTCCATGGAAATATCTTCCGCTCCCTGTATCAAGTCCCGCGCCGCAGCAGCGAGAAGAAAAGTTGTCGAGGCGCAAACGTTTGCGGCAGGTAAGTAGCCTCGAGCGGTAGGCGGGCGCGGGAAGCATCGGCCCGCAGACAGGACAAAGAGCAGCACCGCTCGGAGCGTCCAGGATATATTCGCGCGAGGCTTCGTGCAGGAATTCCGATCGCGAAACCGAGATAAGCGGCAGCGAGGTGAACGCTCTCACTCCCGCGGGAAGCGCGACAGCGAGCTTTCCTATCCGTACTGGAAATCTCGAGGTTATATCGCCAGGAAGGGAGATATTAATATTGCCGTTTTTTTCCAAGTAATAAAAGTGCTCCCCGATCGAAAATAGACGATCAAGAATAACGGGGCCGCTTTGCAATAATTCGGCTGTCTGGGCTCCCAATTTAGCTTGCCCGACGCTCGGGAACTCTGAACTTCGCCTTCCATATTCCTTTATCTCGCTCGCGCACACGAGAAGATCGCGAGGAAGGAAGAGAGCGGCCTCGCTTCCGCGCGCGCGCGCGACAGCGAGAGAGAGGCAAACCAGTTTGCGCTCCTATCTAGCTGCTATATTGCGCAACGCGCACTCGCCAAAGTTCCGCGAGCAAATGCCCAAAGCCGATCCTTCTTACAGGGATTGCGAGGGAACGAACCTTTTCCTTTCCAGCACTTTTACCAACCTGCCTGCTACTTTTATTTTTATTAGCTTAAAACGCCGAGCGCACCAGTCAATATCTCCCATTCCCGCAGCGCGGAACACCCAACCTTCCAGTCTCTTTGTCTCAAAATCCACCTACAGCTCTCTTCGGAGAAAATCCCTTTCCCATCAGTGGCTCTCAGCAGAGATCGGCAAAAATCCAAAGGAAAAATTCCCCGTCGGCATTTCCTTCGATTGCTAGCTTTCACGGAAGCCCGAGTCTCGACCCGCCCCCCCTCCCTCGTTCTGTCTAAAAAAAAAAAACGGTCTTTTGAAAAGGCGGCAGGCAGACAGGCAGGCCGGCTGCAGCGTAACGGACATATGCGCACGCACAGACGGCGGGACACAAAGGAACGGGTCGGAGAGCGAGAGAAAGAGAGGGAGAGGGACGCGCATCTGTGCGTGTGTGTGCATGCAGGGTGCGTACACCCCTCGGATCGATGCGCGCGATGCCAGCCAACTGTGCGTGAATTTTCTCTCTCTCTTTCTCTCTTTCCGTCTCTCGATTGATTTCGCGCGAAACATAACCTCAACACGAGCGACGCGCGTCGCTTTTCCAATGAGCTCGCACGGCTCGGCTTCGAAAGTTGCTTCTCACCTTGAAGAGTTCAAAGTATCCTTAGTCAGTGTTGACGGTGGCACAAGATTGAAACAAGAAACGAACTTTAACAACACACTGGCGGCGGAGCAGCACGCAGGAGCACGCCGACGAGCAACTTGTCGCTCTGTCTCTCGCACTACAGAAAGGAGCCAGCAAAGCGCGCGCCACTCGCGCTCCGTCTCTCTTCAAGTCAGTCCCGCGCGCCGTGCAATACAAAACTGCAGAGCCACACGCTCTTACGGAAACCTTCACCCCGCTTCTCTCGCTTCTCGCGCGCCGAGAGCAAGGAGAGGGGGGAGCCCCTCACTCGTTCTGCAGCTCCAACGTTCGTCACCCCTAGAGACTCCCTTTTCTCTCTATCGGCTCAGCCGCTCTCCCCGCCGCGTTCTCTGCTTTGCAACAAATGCTGCCGCCGTCACTGCCGCCGCCGTCGCCCGGAGAGGGGGTTGAGAGGGAGAGAGCGCACAGTTCGTTCGCACGAGAGGCGACCTTGGACGAGGAGAGACGCAGAGAGAGAGGGGCCTGGAAGGTTCCACACACACACACTCAGCCACGACCAGGCGGACGGACGGCCGGCCGGGCGAGCGAGCGGGCGGGCGGAAACATAAGGCACGCCTTATGCTCGCAGCCGGCAGGGATAGCCCCCGAAGAGTCGGAATTTTCCTGCTGCCGACGCGGGAAATGCATCCAATTCGTTTGCCGCCTTTTTTTCAGCCGTCATTGCGACCGAGAGGCGAAGAAATGTAAATTGCAAAGCAAGGGCAAAAAATGCGGGAGGCTCCCGCTTTTTACCGAAATCTACAGTCAGTCTGAGCATTTTGCTGTCGGGAATTCGAAGGGACTCCTGGTACAGCGGGATGCTTCTTTTATTAGAATAGATAAAACGTTCTTTATCCGTCAGTAGTGATATTTGAAACGTTTTTTTTCTTCTTCTTAGAAGCGCAATTATAATTTGCGAGAAAAAAAAGTGAAAAATAAAAGGACTGGCAGCGCATGTTCCCAGCTGACTAAACAGCCGGCTGACGCTTCGACGAACGCCTCGTCTGAACTCGTATAACTATCTGGCCGTGATAGGCAAGTTTCCACGAGCAACGACCGGTAAAGGTATATACGTCGAAAGCGCGAAAATTCTCCCGCCTCCGGAGAGAAAAAAAGGGCCGCCGCTGCAGCGCACAACAAGTAGTAGGAAAAGGAGAGTCACTCCCCGACGGTTATACACGGACCTGTGTGCGCACACACGGAAGACCTTGAAAGCGGCGTCTGGCGACAGCCCCCGAAATGCGCCAGACGCCCGGAGAGAGATGGGGAGGGAGATACGCCGGCAACCGCGCGCACAGAGAGAGAGAGGGAGGCTTTTCTTCATCAAAAGAGCCTGCTAGCTTTTTCCTTATTTTGCCGCCTTTTTCTTCTTCGCTCTATAATTCTTGCCTCTTTCTCCTTCGTCAGTTGGGAGAAACTTTCTTCATTGGTATTTATATTCTTCTGGATAGCTAAGCTCTTGTTTTCAAATTTTTCGAATCGAGCTCGCCAGGCTAAACTACTTTTTATTAAAGGTCGCTTTAAAGACGTAACTCCTTATTTGTGCTATATAAAGTAAAAGACTAATGGGTAACGGTGGAAAAAGCAGATCTTATTAGAAGGTTCAATTTGAAAGGTCGTTTGAAAAAACGAAACTTGTTTACAAAAATAACTAGTTGTTCGCTCGATCAGTGAATGTGCGGCAAAGGAAAGGCATTAGAAAGGTGGCCGATCGAAGGCTTCAAAATCTAAAATGGAATAAAACGTCGGTGAGAATTTTGGACAGGTCGAATGCAGCAGAGACGCTCTTGTGCTCGTCGGCCGTGTTTTTTGCACGTCGCCATCGTCGAAGCGTCTGGTTGCCATGGCGACGACGCTGCGCTGCACATCGACCGGGTCTCTCTCTCGCTCTCTCTCGACCGTCTGCGGGGGGTGGTTCGCCTCGCGTCCCCTGCGGAGATCCGCTATACACCCCGCCAGCGGTGCATCGCCCTTCGCGTTCCTTTCTTTCGATTCGCCTCGATTCCGCCTCATTTCATTTACCTACTCGATTGCTTCCTCCGATGCAGCTGTGGCTTCGCTGCTCTACCAAGCAGGCTTTCCGTTCTGCCGGCCAGTGACAAAATTTCGACGTTCTAGGCAATTGGCGAAGGGAGGAGGGGCCACTGGCATTCGCAACGAGACGGCAATCTGACGGCTCTCCCGATGCTAGTCCAGCGGTACAAAGCAGTAGGGATGGTGCCTGTCGACGCCGCGGACCTTGGCGCTTGCTCTCGCGGGTTCAGGGTCACGGCAACGTGCGCCATCAACCTTTTCCTCTTTCTCGGGCGCGTGCCAGTCTGGTGCATGGAAGCCGCTTATAACCTCCTCGCGTTCAAAAATTCCTAATCAGCCTCTTGCTGGCCGTTTTTAACATTTTTGTATTGCAAGCTGCCTTTGGCTCGGCTTGGACAGTTGGACTGCATTCGTGGATGAGAGCGGCACCTAAAGCGTGTTCGTGCTTCGTGCTTGCTATCCTTATAGGCAATTCCTTTCGAGCAGGAACGGTCATTTTAATATTCAATATTTTTTATTATCCCAGGAAGTTTTTAATATCGTTACTGAAGTTTTTGAATAATCGAGTAAAGCATTTTTCGCCGTATCTCTTTGTTCTCGGATGAGGAGATGATCGATAAGCTATCCAGCTAGGGTGGATTCGAGAAAAAAAGTGTGTCTTGCGGATTGATATTATTATCGCGACACCCGATATAGTTGAGAAAGAAAGACAGAGAGGAGGTGGTGCGTTCAAACGGTTCCGGTGCGTTCCGGACGAGCGACAAAATCAATAATGCAGTCAACAATCATTAAAGTCATTTACGTCGGCGGACGGACGATTTTTCATGCTCGACTGGAGCTTAGCGACGGTTGCTCCAGCTTGCGTATCCTTGCATTTGCTTTGCTCCCCTTTCTTTTCAGTCAACATCACGCGCCAGTCAAAGAGTTTTTTTAGGAGAGACGAGAGACTAGTCCAATTAAAGGAATCACGACGAAAGGAGCAGCGAGAGCTTTGAAAGCTGCTGGATATCGAAGAGAAAGGCGACAAATAAATTTGAAAGCAGCTCTGCCTGCCACGTGCGAAAAACCGGCCAGAGCGAGGGAGGCTGCCGGCGCTGACTAGACGCTCGATCGATCGAGCGGATGCACCGCCCCTCCGCTGAAATCCCTGCGAGCCGCAATCATTTTTATCGGCTGCCAGCTTTTCCCTTTCGAATTAATAGCTCAACTGCGTCGCTTGAAAAATCAAGCCTTCTCTCCGCGTAATACACGGAGGGTAATCGGAGTAAGAATCATTACTGTGCGCTTTCGGGCTCGGGCTCCGTCTTTTGTTTTCGTAAGTTGAACTTGCAGATAACGACAATTGCGAGGCGAGCAGTCGAAATGAACTATTCGAAATAATGAGCCACGGCCTACTTCTAATACGGCAAGGATGCTACCTAGCAAAGTACGCATATTTACAATTTTATATAATAATAATATAAATTCAATAAATTACCTTAGTAATTGAGGTTGGGCAAAAAATGGCAATTCGCTTAATAAGAAAGGGATTTCATGTACGAAATTACGAAATACAGAAGAATGAATGTAATAAAAAAATAATTTAGACGAGGTTATCGTGAATACTGTGATATCTACCTAACTCTTCCTTGCGTTCGCTCTGTTTTATCGGTCGTAAGTCCAAAACTTGAAGCGCTCGCTCGTTGATTTGATAGAAATTTTTACCGATTAAGTTTATGGTTTTACGCCATAAAAATTCCAATAGGCACAAGAAATTTTCTTATGCAGCTAATGTTATTTCTTCAACTTTAAGTCATTTTTATTTTATTAATTTTTTACTAATCAGATAGTAAAAATTGCATGAAGCGCATAAAAAATTTATTAAAATTTTCATAGATTATTATAGCAGAACATCCGGATGCAAATGTAATTTTTATTCTGTATTTATTTCTCTACATTAGCATTTACATGTTCGAGAACTCCTTTAGTAATATTTATTATGTAATACTATTATTAATTGATGTTTTGAATTAAATCAATTTGCTCCTGTATGAAATATTTTCATCGTTTAAGTATTCAAAATTCTTGAGCTTTTTCAAGTATGTCATGTACGTTGTCTGCCTTAATTACTTGAGAGCTTGAATTCTCCGTACCTCCAAGCCACCCTTATTTTTTTTAAATTGCATTGTAATTTCCCATGTTAACAGGCAGTTAACGCATTGAAAAATTAGTTTAACAACTTGTCTAACTGAAAGAATATAAAAGAGTAACTTTTTTTTAGTTATTTTGTACTAAATAAAAAAAATATGATTAACCTTGAAATAAATCTCTTGCGCAGAGAAATTGACAGAGAAAGTAATTGCTTCTCCTTCCCCAATTAATGCGATTCCCGAATTGCACCGCGAGAGTCTGCATGATTTTTTCTCCAGGTTTTTAATACTGCAACAGCTCTGATCTATAGAAACGTATTTGTATATTTTTCTTTTCAATTAAAATCCGTGTTAGTCTAACCCCTAAACTGTACTAAAATATATTTTTTGCCTTCAAGCAAACAAGCGGGAGTTTCAGAGTTTATTACACGAACTTATGACGTACATTTTTGTAGTGCGATAATAAAATTAATAAAAAACTTTTATGACAAAACTTTGATGATAAAGAAGCATTTTGATTATGGCAGTTAAATATAAACTAAAACTTAGTTATTCTTTGAAACTTTGCCACTTTACTGAATCAAAACGTGTTCTCCATACACTATTCGAGATATTAATCTAAAAGCTTCATAAATATATGCCGCTAGAAGGCACGTTCGCGTGTCGCTTCTTATACGGCATATTTTTTTCATTTTCTTTGAATTAACCAGTCAGTTGTAAATTTCGATCTAAAAGCATAAAAGTTCTCTCAACTCTCATTTAATCGAAAAATTAATTCCGTTTTACGTAATTAGTGCAGTTTATGAAGTTTTTTAACGTATTTAGTGCAGTTTATGAAGCATTTTAACTTGCAAGCTTTCTTAATAATTTCGAGTTGCCGATGGAACTGATGCCGACGAGTAATTCTTAACAGCGAAGAGCATCTATTACTTTTAGGTGCAACTGGGCCCAGAAATCTTGACAGATTAAAGGCTAGAAAATCTTCAGGTAAGAACAAGGAAGCTCCGATGCTTTGAAAAGACGAGCTCTCGTAGTAACGGAGCGTTCCGAAAAGAGTAAGAATAACGTCTAATAAGAAGGAGCTGCTCCGGGGGTAGCGGAGGGGTGAGAGAGCGAGAGAGAGAGAGCGAGCGTCGAGGGGTCAGTGTACTTGGACGAACTTCAGGCGCGGAAGGTCACCGGCGCCGATTCAGCCGGGATCGATCGGGCCGCCTGCGCCTGGTGGGAGTCGGCTTGGGACGCGCCTCGGGACGCGCGCGCACCGGGCCGCGATATTGATCGCCCGGGCCGGGCCGCCGCCGCCACCGGGAGGCTTCGAGCCCTACGCAACGATACTTACGCCTGCGCGTCCAAATTATTTTTCTCGAGGCCCTCCTCTCCACCCGGAGTGCGCTCGACTCCGCGCTTCCGCTCGTCCGAAATCTCCCTCGAAACGCGTCTCGGTCGAGATACTAGATTTTTTTTTTTTTCCATTAACTCGCCATTTCGCCCAGTCCGACGACGGAATTCGTCGTTCCTCTAACTTGTTGCTTAGCGGAGCTAGGCGGCGTCGAGCGCCATCTACCTCGCACAGTACTACCTACTCTACCTTTCTCCTTAAACAACTATTACTTGACATTCGCCAATTCGACGTTATTTCACTTTGCATGCAGATAATCAATAGCGCAGCTCATAAACATGCTTTGCATATCAATTCGTCGGACTGGAGGCTCGAGCTTCAAGTATCTTCGTATGTAAATCCATTATGCTTAGAAGCATTAACAGTCGGAGGCATTAATAAAGCTATTTGAATTTAAATCCAAATAAGCTTCGTCTCTAACAAGTCGATTCATCTTGCTGCCCGCGTTGACTTTAGAAACCGACGATTTGATTCTAATTTTAAGCAAGCGTGCAAAATGATATCAACTGCCGAGTGACCGGCCCTCAAAGGAAAATGACGATTCTCGCCTCGCTCCTCGTCCCTTTCGCGCGAATCCCGCACGCGTCCGAGCCGATCGAGCGCAGGGGGATTATTGATCGGCGCGCGGCTGATTGACGGATTTCATTACGGAGGGAGAGAGAGCTGCAGCGGCAGCGAGGGATCGCTAAAAATTAATCCCGATCCCCGCGGAAGGAAGGATCTCGCAGCTGGGCACTTATCTTCCGCTGCATTGAGAGCGCGCGATAATGGAATCGCGCGCAGACCGGGTCCCCCGGTCTCTCTAGCTTTGAATTGGAAAATTTGATAAATATTCATAATGTGCGCGCGGCCGGCGTTTGCCTAGTCCGACGGCTTTGCGGCGGGCGCCAATGAATTAAACATCGGCCCGCTGCACCAAACGAACGGACAAGGTGCTTTTTATAATCAGGTGATGCTTTCGCGGATTAGAAAAAGTGCTCTGCCGCTGCTATTGAAATTCCGAGTTCTAATTAAAAAGTGAGCTTTGGAAGGCCAAGCAATTTGCAGACGTCTGGCAGCAATCATTGTTAATCCGCTCGTGTCTGCAGTAGGTATAAATAAATAGCCGACAAAACTTTTCAGGCGAAAATTCGGAGAAGGGTTCAGAGCATTGTTTATTAAATGTTCAAACGTCCAAATAATTATATAAATAACGCGCAGCTGCTAATTGAGTTTTCTGATTTTCCCTTGCAAAATAATAAGAAAACGAATAAATAAAGAACAAGAGAAGATGAGGTATAGAATTTGAATTAGCAGCGGCGGCGGTCATCGACCGCACGCGCGGCGCAACCTTGAATCAGTTTTATCGCGGAGGCACATCCTCGAGAGTCGAAAAGCAGCGCGCGAGCAAATCTTACTGTCACGCGGAAGTGGCCAGCGTTTCATTGCCAGCCGTAGTTACGTAAATCGCCTCTCGGGGAAGCTGCCGGCAGCCTTTTTCTGCCGAATCGGCGAGCTACTTTTCGTGACGTCGCATTACGAATTCACTTCAATTAAGATTATTCATATAAAGCTCTTCTGCAAGCCTCTTATAATTTCATCAATTTTCCGACACTTTACCCCAACTTATTCGTTGAATAGCAAGCTCATTGAAGGAATATATTCAGAGAAATTATTACGTACAATTTTAAAGCAGCAAAAATGTGAATCCCGAATCCCGGATAAAAAGATTCATGTGCCCGTATAATGACAGAATTTTGAATATATCGTACTCAACAAGGCTTTCAGAAAGATCCAGGCAAAATCTAATCAATTGAAATGGACAAAATCAAGGGTAACGAAATTATTGGTTAGCAAGACGTTTAATGAAATAATGAAACAGTCTCGAGGCTTCGAATTAGGCGCAAAGAGAAAATAAGCAGTAAGGCGACTGAGTAATGCGAAGGCTTTTCTTTTTCCAGAGGTGAGCCGGGCAAAGCGCACACCTGTGGCGCGCTGGCGATTATTCCGTGACAAAGCCCAGGAGCTTCGATTAAAGAGATCGATTCGTCTGTAAATCTGGCAAAGTATTCGTTAGAAAAATTTGAGGACGTTTTAACATCCTTTTCCCCAGAGTGATAGGTATCCTTTTATTCAGACCTTTCTGCCAAAGGCATTTAGAAAAATAGGCAGGAGCAATATTCGATCCTCACCTTCTGGACCCTCGTGCATTTTTGAGGTATGGCAAAAGTTGCTTTCACAGCAATTTACACCGGCTTAATTGAGGATTTTCACTTTCTCTTTTTTTTTTGCGGATGCGCACTGCGACAGCTGAAATTCGGATCGTAGGCCATTAATTTTCATATCCGACGGAATTTTTAAGATTCATTCGAGTTTTACAGCCCCGTTCATTAGATTAGATATTCATTGGCTATTATGCGTGCCGATTAAAATTCAATAATTTTGTAAATTATGAGCTTTTCTACTTAATTCTTGATGAATTCATAAACCCTTGAATGTTCTCAGACTCATCATGAAACTTTTGTGATATATTTAATCAGAAGATTAAGCTTTATTTAAAAGATAAAAATAAATATAAAAAAGCTATTAAGCTTTCGGGAAATAACGTCAGTTGAATGTTAATGAATGCCGGTAATGAAAAACGAAAGATACATTAAACTTATTATTTGATATTTTCAATATAAAAGTATTGATTTTTCACAAAAAATCAAATAAGCAGGCTGTTAAAATAAATGAAATTCCATTGATTTTTCAGCACTGTAAAGTTTTAAATATTCATTGCACGTCTTTTTCCGCTGTCAGTTATTTAGACGAAATTCTCCTCGCCGTATAGAATAAAAGTGCTGCAAGATGAGTCGCACCCAAGGGTTTAGTCGGAATTTATTCGGCAATTACGAGGCCGGAAATATGTACAGTGCGCGCCAATGTTGTTGACGGAAAAGATGATAAAGTCATATCTTAAAAGAACGATGAGTTGCTGACATCATCCGGCGTAGTGATTGGTTGAACATGAAAAGAGCGCGGAAATTTTAAGTTTTGTCTCTAGATTTGTATTTTCAAGAGGGTTGTAATGCCTTGATAAAATTTTTAGCAATTTCATTAATAACATGTAAAATAAAGTTTTGAGTGGCTCTTGATTAGAATTAAATAAAAAAAATTATAAGTGTACAATGTATTTCATGTTATTTGAATTTTTAAATTTGACAGTATTTATAAATTAAAAGCGCGTAGTGCGCACGATGTCGCCAGTGAATTAAAATATTAATTGCAATCGTACAAACAAAGGGAGAGTTCACGTTGAAAGTAGAAAAATTGACTAATGCCATACGTGCTTTAAATGCGTAGAAAGCAGAATGAGTTGAATAGAAAAGAAGCACTTGGCGATTAATAAAAGGAAAACTTGGCACAGGGAAGTAAGCGAGTAAGCCGAGCGTGCGCAGGACAAGAAACAGGACAAGAAAGAGAGCAGGGCAAAGACAAAGGGTCCGCACACACACGCGGAAGTGTAAGCGAATACACTCAAGTGCGCCTGCAGAGATGACGAGGGAACATTGTCCTCTGCCAGCCCACACGCGGGCTCTCTTGCTCTGTAAATCCTCTGGTCCAGCAATCGTCGTCTACTTCTAATTAAATGCTTGGCAAAGGAAAACTGATCCTTTTACAAATATTTTGCTCATCGACGTTTCTGCCCTTATTTTCAACGAATGCCCTGAAAGCGATCTTCGAGGGACATAATTTGCAGTGAATTCGCCCCCGAGGACAAAGACGCCGGTGCGTTTACCGCGGCTGCAGTAATTCATGCATCTCTAACAGGCAAGTTGGGAGGAATCCCGATCCATTCGTATACAACTTCGAGCAGCAGACCGTAATTTATCGATGAAACGGCGCCGATCGAGCACAGTTCCACGGGACGAACTCGTTAGAGAATTATAAACTTGCTCCGTAAACTCGGCCATGAGGCAAGCGATTTTATCGAGGGTTTTGAATGAGGAAAGCCGAATTAAAGAAAGCAACGCAATCGATAAGGCTTGGACGTCGAGAAGAAGAGCAGAAAAAGCGCCGAGATATCGGGCACAACGGACACTCGCAGGAAGAAAGAAGGATGCGATCAATAGCTGCGCGAGGGGCGTAAAAGCGCAAAGTGAAAAGTTAACACCTCGAAAGCTGCCGAGATTTACGTTTAGCCCCGACTCCAACTTCTTCCAAGCAATTCGCAATATTTACCAACTTTACAAGACGAATCCCTTTTCATTTATTTTATAATCATTCGTCATCTTTTCTAACGAATCTCCTACTTGTCAATCATTCAACCTGCAACGTGACATTTTTCTCGAGAACGAACTTTTCGTAAGAAATTTTTCATCCCAAGATTCACGAGGAAAACCGAGCGAGAAGCTTAATAATGTTTGTAAGACGTGAAGTAAAAACGTCGCGATACCACTTTTACAGTCCCTAAATAGTTATGCGTAAAATTTTGTGATTTAGCCCATGAAAATATTTACGTCCACTTTTTGAATCTTAACATTTAAAATCATTTTACGCCTTTTCACATCATAGTTTTTTCATTTGAGAATTTTAATGTACTTTTTCAATGTTGAAAATAAACTGAAGATATGTGCATATAGCCAAAGATTACGAATAAGCCAGTAAGTGAGATAAGCTTGATATCAACTATGATTTATATCCTTAGCAAAAGAAGGTGCAAGAATAATTACCGTATTTTAGTCGTGTCTTCTTCTCAATGCGTTGGTCGACACGATCCTCTCTGCTCGACTGCCGCTCACCTGAAATCATAAAATACCAAGCTCATTGGATAAGGTCCAAAACCAATTTCGCTTTTATTAACTTGCAGGTTACTCTGAGTTTCAATTGTGTGCGGCTTAGAAAATGATTTTTGTACAGTATTTTTCATGTGTAAAAGCTGAAAGCAGCAGTTGGTTTTGATTTATAAAGAAAATTATTAATGAATTAGAGCAGCCAAGTCAACCCTCATTTTCATAAATCTAGAATAATCCTTAAGCCAACAATCTTTTTACAAAAATGGGAGTTATTGGTCCTAAACGAAAATACTTTTGAAAAACTGTTTAGGGGCAAAGTAATACCTTTTATCGATAATGAAATTCCATTTAATTATCTGTAAATGAATCGATGCAAAAGAAAAATCCTTAAGAGAAAAAAAAAAGATTTGTTTCTCAGTGAAGCGTCATTCGACCGCGCGCAGATTTGAATCTAGAGTTAAAAAGAAATCCTCTTGACATAAGCGGCTTCACAAGGATAGGATTTTCTGTAAGCTTCGAAGACTTATTTGTCGTTTTACAAAAAAAAATGAGTTATATTCAATGCAAAAAGAAAGTCACATTAGAAAGTCATTACGAAGATCTGTTTTCTGAGTATGGAAAAAATCGCGACTCCGAAAAACTAACCCAATAATACGTTTACTATTTTCATTTTAATAAAACATAATAATTTTTTGGAACTTACGGACACAATCGAAAGGCTCTTCATGGAATTCATCAATCTTCCGATACACCCAACCCCCCTTTTACGAAGCTACGAATTCTCTTCTCATTAGAGATCAAAACTATGCGCAATTCCCGGAAGAAAAATATTCATGTTTTTATACGAAGGTTCAATTAGCACGTTGTTTTATAATATTATAAGCTGATTTCGATTTAAATACAGAAACAGCTGTTATGAAAATTTTCCTTTGAATTGCAAAAGTTTAATGAACGTTCTAGACGACATTAACTAGCTCCGTCCTTGTAGTTCTTTTTTTCCAACTCTTTGTTATCAAATTACACGTAACATCAAGCGAGACATGGCTTCTCATCTGTAATGAAGACCGTGAAACTTTTGGGTATGGAAGTTGGTCAGAACATTCAGAATTACTATGTCAATCAAATTTACAAGAAGGAAAGTAACATTTAGATGTAAAAGGCGAAACGTATGCGAAACGTGTTATACGAAAAACTTGAAAAGCGCTTTTTTCAAAACTTATATTATTTTTCCGATCGTCTAGAAAGCTCATTTTAGCAAGTTTTAATCAATTTACTTGAACTTTTTACTTTCACAAGCGCGGTGCTCATCGTCTTACATCCAGAGCAAAAAAGGAAAAGCCGTGACACCGCAGCTAAAAGTAAAAGCCCGAGCGAAGGCCGGGAATTGTTCAAAGCGGTACCGGGTAATAGTAACAAAGTGAATTTTACTTATTATGAAAGCCTCTCCCTCTCCTTCCAAGTCCCCAGAGCTCCAGTAATTTCATTGCGCCAAGATCAAACGAATATCGATCTCTTACCACCACCAGCTTAGACCAACATCCGTGCCGAATAAATATGGTCGAGGCGGTAACCCAACCCCTCGAGGGGCCGATAATTATTTACAAGCAATCGGTCATCTCTCTACGATTGGCAGTCGACAGCGCCCCCTGCGCTGCTTCGTCGCGAAAATCGTTAGAACGGAGGTAAAGGGAAAGGGAGAAATTTTCTCTCTCTCTCTCTTTCTCAGCTTGACGAGCGGTGTATTTTATACACTCTTAAATACAAATAGGAAGTCAAACGCTTGACTCATAACGGAACGCGCACTTTCGCAATGAGAAAGTTTAAAAATGAAAAAAAAAAAACGAAATACTATTTCGCACTGAATATAAAATTGCCGAAGTAAGCATCATTAATATTTCGTCAGTCGAGGAGCGAATTATCGCAAATTTGGATGCCCGATGGGAGCTCGGCGAGAGCGCCGGTTCGAGGGAGAGGATGGAAAGCGCGGAGGGTCAGGCCGGATGTGCCACGTTCCTCTCCTTCGCCGTTGCTTTGGCTTCGTTTCCGCACTCGCGCGTGGGCGCGTCTTCCCTCTTTCTCTGAAACAGGTTTTCGAGCCTCTCTCTTTTCTCAGGCATTCTTCCCCTTACGGGCACGCGCCTCTTATTCTTTTTAATGCAGAGGAGAGATGCGCCTTTTCCTTTGTCCCGCGAGCTTCTCGATACCGATTTCTGCTACATCATTTCGAATGCCGCGCTCGAGAAAACTGCTTTACATTAAAGTTGAGCAAATGAGATTGAACAACAGGACTTTTTTCCTTCTTCTTTTCACTTGAGAACCGTTGTTTTTCTTTACGTATGTCAACGAAAAAGACGGGAATTATTGGATTTGTTAAAAGAAAATAAAAATCATTTCTAAGCGGAATTATTCCAAGGGTAATGTATAATTTCAAGTATAAATACCGTATGGCCAGAGTGACAAATCCGCGTTATTTTCGTTCCGTGATAAACTCTCTGTCTTTGCTGCAGATCGATTTTTCTGACTGACCTGTAACAGAAAAAGAGAAAAAAAACATTAGCTACTTAGAAAATGTGTCTTTTCAAAAAAAGTCATGAATAATCGGACGCCAACACTTTCGATAATATTTCGAGCGCCACGTCATCAAAAACGAAGAATGGAAGCACGAGCGAGAAAGTTCACCGAATTACTACAAGCTTTTTTTTCACAGCAGTTTCATTTTTGCCTGCAGATGGAGAAATAGTTAATTGTTTTATATATTGATATTTTCATTCTAATGGTTCAAAAAATAATTTGAAAGATATAGAAAAAAGTTGAATGCTTTTTTAAAAAATAATTCAGTCTGACAAAGACAGTCTCAAAAGTTGTGGCCAATAACTCTTTGTAACTGTTGTACCATTTTTTATATAACGAAAATATGAAAGAAACCACGTCGTCTCAGTTTAAAGTTGATATTATCAAGCCTTCTTCGAGCATTTTACTGAAAGGGAACACGTATTCCAAAGTGATATTATTACGCAAACAGTAAATAAAATAGTCAAAACTATTTTATTTAGAATATCAAGCTGAGAAAAGTACAAACTTAAATGCCGTTGAGTGAAATGGCTCGTATCCGACGGAAAGCAAAATCAAAATAAAAATAACACTTATTTTTCTCGGTCTTACATGTAGCGGTCCGCCTCAACAATAAGTGCACTCGAACTCTGACGATTGCGATAAAAGTTGAGCTATTGAACTTGAAAGTTGAGGGAGGGAAAAACGAGTCCAGCAGAAGCGAAGAATATTGAGAAAGGAGGAAGCGTTACATTCGCGCGTCGAAAGTATTTTTTATTGGCGTTTCGTGAGTTTGCGATTGCGACTTATTAATTTGGCTCCCTTTCGTTTATCTTTGATTTAATGAATACCATCACAAAATGTAGTAATGTTCGTGCTGATCCAAAGACTGTTCCCGAGTCGCCGACTCGAGTCTAGTCATTTTTCGTAAGAAAACTTGGCAGTTCTTCTACTTTGATCCTCGCTGCCTAACGACCTAATAAAATACAGTTTCCCCTCACATGATTCTGCATTAGGCGTTTCGGGTTATAGGCAGCTGGGAGCCAGCGGCTTTTTCTCGGGACTAAAGAGTTTCCGCGGGTAAAAAGGCCTTTCGGCGCAGCGAGCAAGAAACTGGCCACTCGAGTCCTTTGTTCCTTGGCGGAGCAGCGCCTCGTCGGTGTACTGACCGCTGTTCGAACCTCCTCTCTTAACGTGGCGTAGGCGAGCAGGCGGGGGGGGAGGGGGGGGAGAACGGCGCGGTCTTGGCGTTCTCATGGAGTGGCGGGGAATGCAAAAAGGCTGAAAAAGCGCCGGAGGTTCGCCGCTGCCGCGGATAAAACGACTGCGAGGACGAGGAAGCGAGGAACGCCGCCGTATACCTGCGCATGCGCTCGGAGCGGGAAATCATGGGAACGGCGCGATCGCGATCCCTCGGCGAGCACCTCGACTGCGAGCGCGGAGCCGGCTCTTTTTTCTCCCATGGATTTTTACTATTTCTCCGGCTAATTATTTCTGGGGCGAAATTCGCCGAGCTGACCGGATTTCTTTTTAACACCCCGCGCCTTGCGCAATTCTGACAATGAGAAGAATTGCAGACGGTTGCGAGATTCAAATTACCGCGCGCGCATCGTAAGTAGGATTCTTTGTCTGCAGAAAGATCAGCTCGGTCGCTATACAACTCTTGGATTATAACCCTCATTAGGGTACTTTTTAACCGGTTATTGAACTAGGAACATTTATATATTCTCTTGAACTTCTTCTAAGCTCTACATCAGATCAAATCAAATAATTGGAAAGCTAATTGATTTTGGGCGTGAGGATTCGCAGCGACGGAAAAGACGCGTAATAAATTCAGAGGTGGAGACGGCGGCCGAAACCGCAGGCCGCGTTTCCTCACACGTATAATTATGCGGCCGCTGCGGTGTCCAGAGACAATGGCGATACGCATACTATTGGCAAATGATGAAATCATAATTAGCTTCACCTACGCGGACGGAGTTTTCTCCGTGAAAAAAGCGCATTTCAGTTGGAATCTGCCTTCCCAGGACTAATCAAGGCAAGGCCATTAAACCAATCGATGAGAAGAAGCTCGAAAAGAGACATTATTGCCAAGTGCAGTTCATTCGCACTTTGGCCTCTTATCCGAACGTGCAAGAAGTGATTTTCCTCCAGTTTTAATAAAAAGCAGACGCAAACACTCGCAATTAAAAAAAGAAGCCCAGGGGAGAATGCCTATTCTGCCCCGATGGAGTGTCTTGCGATCTCCTTGTAATCCGTGATAAGAGGGCAAGAAGGAGGCGCTAATAAAGCCCTATTATCCGCGACTATTAACTGCGAGACAGTAAGTCCTCGGGATTCATTGCGCGATAATGGACTTTGCTCGATAATCGAGAGCGCGGAACTTGATAATGAGGCATGCACAGACTCTCGTAGAAAAAGACATCCTCTTTTTGCGACTAATTGTAAGTAAGTACTCCCGGTAGCTAATCAGATAAAGACGTGCTACACAAATGTAAAATTCATTCGGCTGCTAGAACTTGTTGTTATTGCCGACTAGATTGAATTCTGATTTTTGTTAGAAATCTAGAATCCTCGAATTCGGGTTCAATGATAAATAGAGAGAAAGAGAGAGGGAGAGACGGTTTGTTCCGCCGAGCAAACATCCGCTCGCGCATTAGCTGGCTACGTCCCCTCGCTTTACCAGAACGCATGACCAACTGTGCGACCAAGAAACACGCTTCGTAGCTCGCCAGACAAATTCCGCAAGACATTTTATTTCAGATTTGCGAAAAAGACTAGGCAACGTCATGCTTCCTTCATTAACGTCCGTAAGACGGGATTAAAATTTCGAGTGAATTTCGCCCCTGTTCGCCGTCACACGGGGCGGGTATAGGGAAAAAGCTCCCGCTATAAATCTTTGGGCTTCAGCAAAAGCGTCGCTCGCGCGACAGTTGAACGTCGCGCGAAAATTCCAAGGGAGAACGGGGAAAGGGGAAGGCGTTTTCCGTTCCAATTCGCGCGCTCGAGCTCTCCTGCGATAACGTAAACATCAGCAGAACGGGAGAGCTCTCGTTCCTGAATAAATTGGGATTCTTACGCTCGACTCGTTTCACAAGCGACGGGGGCTGCGAAGACTCGCAACGAAAGCTGAAGGGAACGAGTGTCCGTCTTTTTGAATTTCATTTAATAAGCAAGGTGCAGCGTGCCGTGTGCCCCTCCCTCCTCTTGCTCTTACGGCGATACTTTTGTGCGGCCGACCGCAACTGGCAAAACGACCGCGAGTGGTCAAGCGGGGTGCAGTGACCCGAGCCCGTAGACAACGCTGACCTCGCCGCTCGTTTCCGACCCAGCAGTACCGGATTGCCGCTTTATTATTCTCAATGATATACGCGAAATTCTCTACCCTAGTGATTGAGGCTAAATTGTCGCATGCAACTTACGTTTCACGAGTCCGATAATACGCAAAATTTCCTTAGAATGTAGAGCGAGTAACCAGTGTGGAAGCTGCGCTTGGAACTAGAGTCGCTGGTAGCGCGGCGCCAAGCTTCACCTGCAACCATAGGCAAAACGCTCTTAATTAGTCCAGCTATCATCCTTGCTTTCTCGAATAGAAAACGGAAGGAAAGTAGAATCTAAAATTCTCATTTTTCCTTAACTTTTTAACAAGTCCGTTTTTTCTTTTTTCTTAATTCAAGAGCATTGATTTCAATTTTTGTTTGGAATGGGTTAGATTGCTTTACAATTCTGTAAAATCGCCTAAATATCCTGTAATTTCGGAAAAATCGGGCACAGGCGCTAAAAATTTTAGCGAAATCTGTGATGCGCTGATGCAAGCGTCTCGATTCTTACATTAGAGTCAAGGAGAGCACTTTCTACCGAAATGAGAATAAGTTCGTGTGGAATAAACGTCAACTTTAATTTTAAAGATGCGTGTCTTTAAAACTTTATTCACAGTTAATAAGTTGCGAAAAAAATAGTATATTACGCACCTAGGGAGGAAAAGAATTGGCAAGCTCGCAGCTCGTGTAAATTGACACCCGAGCCGAAGGCGAGGGCTTGCCATTTTACTTCCTGACGTGCGTGTACTATTTTTCTGCTCGACGTCGTCGGGAAGTGGCAACTTCGTTTCCAGATAGTTGGCGCTTTCCGGTCGGAGTGCAGAAAAATCTGATCTTGAATGGAAGAAAAGAATTAGGAGAAATGTAGAGAAATCAGTAGATAAATAAGTCAAGCATAGAGGGTTCGTAATCAAGATAACAACTAACGCATAGATTTGTGCTTTCGTCAATGGAAAGGTACAAGTTGAATGGCAAGTTCGGCTATTCTTTAAACTATCACACTCCTCTGCTGGCATAAATATTCGATGAGATAAAAATAGAATTATCAGCTTTCAAAACTTTGATTATAAATCTTTCTTCATGTTTTATTATAGAACATTTCTTATGTAGGCGGTCTTCTAATGCGACATTGAGCGTGACGAGCACAATATAGTCCAACTGCAGCAGCAAGTAATTACAGGGCAATGAAAGATCTTGTATTTTTTAGTTGAATATTATCAGAAATTTTATGTAATATATTTGTTTTTTTACGGTTCTAATTATAATTTTTTATTCGCGCGGCTCGAATAGTAAACGAAAAAGTGTAAGAGCGCCTTAAACATTTCCAAATGAAATTTAGCAATCCTAAATTATCGAGCGTTACGGTTTTTCGATTCAAAGAAAGGTCCTCACTACGTAAGAAGCAGCAAAGGAACTTGCTATAATTACATTTCTCAGAGCGTAACGCACATCGCGTCTTTCAGGGAAGTGTACGGGCATTTTCTTTCCACTTTCTGGCTTTCTGCTTTCACCCTGGCGAGATTTATCTGCGTCTCATACGGTTACGAGCGCGTGATATAACTCGCCTAATAAGTTTATTACGCAAGTCCCGGGGAAAGGTATAGGTATGGCACTGCTGCCTACTGTAACGAGCGAAGGCAGCCTTAATCTTATACTGTACGCTCATCGGAAGTAAGCGCGGATTTTCGCGCAGTGGCTTACTTCAAAAGTAACATAAATTATTACTTTTGAACATATTTTTTTATATTGTTGTTGTTGTTAAATATTTCAAATCAATTACCCCCTTCACCCCCATGTAAAAAAATGATTTAGAACATACATACTTATTGCATATACGTTTCCCCAAGAATGGGCATTCATAGATTATATACATAGTATATATATAGACTAAAAAAAAAAAACAAAACACAACAGAAAATTTTTCGCTAAGCTTTCTGCTTTTGTGTTTTGTTTTTTCCACATTTTGCGTG
>JAWWEM010021677.1:5362-19807 GCA_035582935.1 Ormyrus thymus | reverse complement strand
GGAGAAGCTCGATAAGTACTCGTCAGTACCGCAGAAAACTACTGTAGCGATTTTCTAAGTCTCAGCAAATCAAGAGAAGAGAAGCCAAAAAACCGGCAAAAAATACCAGGTGGAAAAAGAAGTTCGGAAGAAGAGAAAGAGTCCAACGCCTCGGCGGAGCGAAGTCGAGAGAAAGAGAAGCGAAGCTTGCGCTGGCTGGCGCATCTGTGGGCTGGGGCGTGACCGACCGGCTCGGCTCGCACAGCACTATAAACAGGGGGCCGGTGATGTCATAGCCCATATCTTTTATTGTTACGCCCGTGTCGGCGGGATATCGTCGCAGGCCCGTAGCACATCGCGGTTGGCACCTGATGACTTTAGAGATATTTTATACTATATAGTTTCTATAAACCTTGTTTTCTTCTTTTAAGTATTTTTTTTTAATTAACAGTGATTTAAGAAAATGTTCTGTATAAAATAAATGTAATTAGAAATACTTCTTAAATTCAAATTTAATCTGATACATGTTTATTTAAACTTATTCGTAAGTTTAAATTACTGTGCTACAAAGTTTAAATCAATTTAGTTGATAATTAACAATAATGGTAATAATCTCATGATTGTACACTTTATAATTCGTGCCATGGTGCTGCAATAACACGAATTAATTATTTCTTATTAATAGTGTCTAATATTGTATATTTATAATGCACTATCTTTTTTTAATCATTTATACAGAAGTTTTAGAAATATTTCAAATGTAAATAAAATATTCTTATAAATAAATAAAATTGTGCATTCATAATCATATTTAATTCGTATTTATTTATCAAGCTTATAGAGGTAATTAACTATCCGTTTTACCGATATTTTAATTATTACAAATTTTATATTAACTAACGGATTTTTATTTTTAAAATGTGTTGTTTAATTAAAAATAATATAAGTAATTTTATGAATATTAAAGATTATAAATTTTCATTTATAATCCCATTATCGAATACGAATTATTCGTTGAATTACGTAGTTAATATTGATTAAATGCTAATTTAATAACGTTGAATTAATTAATGTCCAACTAATAGAAGTAAATTGAACAATATCTTCTTGAAATGTCTAAAATTAGCGCAACCATTACATCTGCTACCAATAAGTAACAGTAAAAATAAATGCCAATAAATGATAACTTATCACAAAGTGGTTTTTCTGAAAAAAAATTAAATTCTAAGGCGAACAAGGATTTCGCGTAATATATGAAAACCTCAAAAATCCCATCCCGTCATCCATCTTTCATAATTCGAGAAATCTTGACAAAGCTCGGACAGTTTCATTGAAGAAAGCGGGCTCCCCGCTGAAAGCGCCGGGGGTCTCTCCTCTCTCACTACGTCCATGCCTTGAATTCAACCTGTCGCCCGAGTCAAAAAAAATCCTCTTCGAAAAGCCCCCGGCCGGCTCGGAGCCACCCTCCGGTATCGAGTCCCCAAGAATCTTCACCCTCTCTCTCCTACCCCTCGCCCAAAGGTCAAAGTTCCCAGGCAGGGATTGAGCTCGGCTCGGGCAAGCGCAGTGATGGTCCGGGCCGCCGGGGCCACGTCGTACTACTTTGCAGCGGCGTATCGGCGTATGTCGCGGCGTTTTGCGGCTCTCTAGCGGCGGGCACAAGTTTGTAGGCAGGCCTTGGCGCTCAGTCGCGCGCCGGTCGCGAGTGTGTCTACGTGTGCGAGCGCCGCGAGCAGACCAAAAGAGAGAGAGAGAGAGAGAGAGAGAGACACAACGAAAGAGAGAACGAAGAGGACGACTTCCTTGAGAGCGGAGTCTTAAGAAAGCTATCGAGCATCCTCAGGCGTAGCAGCCTACCACCGGCAAGTGTGTGCGTCCTGCCGTTTGTGTTTGCGCGCACGCGTGTGACTGGTGTGCGTCGCCGCTGATTGTATTATCTGGTGCGCGGAGAGAGCTTCGGAAGTGTAGTGCGCGTTTTATGCTGGTTGCGGGGCGAAGCGGCACCGTGGGCTCTTCCTACCTCAGGGTGAGTAGATACCGTGCTTTCAGCTCTGTATGAAAGCTTAGGCGGAACTTCGTAGCTCCTTCTCTGTCTCTCTTGCGCGCGCGCTCTCTGTGTGTAAAAATGGCGCTCGCCGCCGCCGCCGCAGCCGAATGCCTGCCTTAGTAGCCCTTCTTTTTTGGAACCGAGCAGCTTTTCACTCGGCTTCCCGTCATTTCCGCTGGGACGAGGCTTTTCGACGAGTCCGTAAAGGCTTGGAAGCTCTGGAGGCGGTGGACGCGGGTGGGGAGGATGTGTGGTAGTTAACGGATTAGCGAGGATAGTACAGTGTCCATGTTGAGCCTTCAGATGTGGGAATCGGTATCCTTAATTAAAGAGCAAAGGTGTTGATTTGGTTTTAGTTCGGAAGGTCTGAAATACCGAATTTCGCGAAAGAAGAGCGCTGGAAGGTCGAATTTTCAAACTTTTTTTATAGTTTAAATTCTCAACTGTAGTTAATATTAATAACGTGCTTTTATCTTAAGAAACATGGCTCACTAAATGCAGCCTCAGTTGCTAGTTTTCTTGTACTTTGCTTTAGAGTTCCAAGAAACACATTCCAGAGGCTGATAAAAACAGGCACTAAAATTAGCAAGGAATTCTTGACTGTTGATGCATGCTTCTAAATATTTTTTAATACAAAATGCGCGTGTATGGTGTTGTGTAGTATTTTTTGGTTGCGGTGTGTTTTTGTAACTTTAGTTCCATGGTTGATTGATTAAAAACTGAATTATGTACCTGCAATGAGTATCCATGACCCAGAAATGCTACATTATATAAAAAAATGTTTATTACGGTGTGCTGGATGTTGTGAAAAGTGTCAAATTCGAGATTTTGTGTGAAGAAAGATGGTTTACAATGTAATTTACAGCATCACAAAGAGTACATAGTAAACTACTAAATTCATTGTATTTGGAGTAATTGTTACCTAAAGTTTTGTGTTTTGCAACAGTAGTTATTATTTAAGTAGGTTAAGTCTACATTTTTCTGTACTGAACTGAAAAAGTGTCAGGTATAGAACGTTTTCTTCAAGTGCTCCGAGTAACCTTCAACGTAATCTATATCATCTCTCCGATAACCCGATAAGAGAACTCTCAAGCCCAGAGAAAAGCCTTCGAAGAGCTGAACAACAATGCGGTCGAAATTACGCAAGCTGCGTAGTCCCCGGAATTCGGGGATCGATGCTCGCCGGAAATAAATTCGAAATAAACGCCGGGCGGCTGCCGCGTCGCGAAAGGAATTTCTCCTCTCTTTTCCTCTGAATGCAGCGAAGGGAGAGAGAGAGAGAGAGAGAAAGAGGTCGGGAACCTGCGCGTCTCCTCTCGCCGTCATTTTGCTTCTTACTTTATCTGTGCAGGTGCGAAATTTTCCGGCGCATCGATTCCTATGGCAGCGCCGCCGATCGACTTTGCGCTGGAAATTGGGCAGGGTTTAATGACCCCCGCGGAGGAGTCGGGAACTTGTTTTGCTCGCTTTGCCGCGGCTTTGTTGGGTGCATTTGTTGTCTGCTCGATGAAAAGACGAGCTCCGCGGATGGCTTGTGCATAATGCCGGTGCCGGAGATCGCGTACTCTTCGTGCGCTTATTGATGTTGGCGATGGATTTCCAGCTGGCGTTCAGGTTAAGTTGGGAAATTTATGTAAAGACAGACGTGCCGATATTTATAACGGAGAAAATGACAGAAGTGTTGGCAACTTTGTTTTGATACATTGTCAACGTAAGTCAATACCAATCTTGGCTAAAATAATTATAAAATTCTAATAATATTATTGTACTCGAGCAAAATCAATTATTAGAGTAAATTAAAGAGTATTAAATAGTTTTGATTTCATATCGAATTTCAAATTTAGTTACTGCACAGGTTTTACATAATGAATTTCTACTCGAAAAAGGTCACGCTGAAAAATCAGTTTAAAATTTCGAAAAAAACGTAAAAAAGAATAAAGCCACATTTCATAATTGATCAATATCTTTTTATCAATATTGCAAAGACCGCCCTGTGCACATAATTCTGCAATTAAAATTTATTTACCCGCAAGTGAACCCAGCCTCTCCCCTCAAACAAAGCGCGTTCGATTTTCCGCAGCCTCGCGCCTCGCATTCATCCCCGCTTAATTATATTTTCCATGCCGCAAGGAAAACCTCGCCCCGGTCGAAGAGCATCAAAAAAAGAGAATACCCGGAAAAAAGCACGGCGATCGAGGGCGGAAATGAGAAAAGTGCGTTTAAAGGGCTTCGTTTCCTCCCTCGGCCGACAATCCCCGGAGTGTCGTGTGTATGTATACCATCGAATGAAAAAAAAAGAGAAAGAAAAAAAACACCGCCTGACCCATTTCACCACTCGGACACGAAAATTTATCGCCGCCGATTGATAGCGGCCGTCTCTCGTGCTATTGGCTTTTCCTTCGCTGAGCTTCCTTCTCCTCTCGCCGGTTGGATAAGGATCGAGACAGGTAAGCGAGTCGATTTCAGTCTTTGCCGGATTAGGCGATAACGGAGTTGGAGTGTAGGCTTTTTGCGAAAATTGACTGGAAGACTTTTATTGAAAGGTTCGGCGTAATCAAGTTTTGTTGTTTTTTTTTTTTTTTTTTTTTTTTGTACATAGTTTTATTTTGTGGAAACGTCCGATAAATAATTGGGTTAGATTCGGGAGCGTTCCAAGAAAATCGATTATTCAATTTTCAGGAATATGTGTGCAACCTTTCCATAACAATTTTATGCTTTATTTTGTTGAAATAAAAGGATGTATTAAGCTTTTGCTCGTTTCTATTAATACCCAGTTTTCAATACATTTTTAATCTGCTTTGTCAAGGTTTATCGGTAAAATATCATCGGTGCTTTTTCCAATGGGAAAGAAATTATATTTTTATATTGTTTCGTTAGCTTTATAAAGTGTATTGACGTTTCGTAAGTGTGTTGTTATAGAAGGCGTGCCGCGAGTTTGTAGGCTGAGACCGATACTTTTTTTTATCATGTTTCTGTATTGATTTTCAAGAATGTATCTCATTAGACGGGATATTCATATTATATTGTAAAGAAATTGAAAATAACAAATTTCCCTATTAATATTCTCTGCTGTAAAATGAATACAAATGTTTTTTGTGTTTGTTAAATTAATCGTACATTATTTTCAATTTTATGAGAAGTCTATAAAATTAATGTACCTCAACACGTAATTATAATATGAAGCTTTATGATTTTAACCTTTAGAATACAAATATGCTTTGTAACCTGAATAAATATAACGATGAATTCATACAACTAATGTTTTGTGATATTTGGCCAAAATTCTAATTTTAATTATGAACAATTTTAATTAATTTGCTATTGATTAAATCGTGCCATGAAAAATAAATTGTATTTTAAAAAAATCAGAAGCGGTCCGATGATTAAACGGATAACTTGTACAGCTTGCGTACGAAAACAGAAGACGTGTACTTTACAAAGTATCACAATTTAGTCATGCTATTGAAGGTAATAAACTTGTCGGCGGATGCGCATATAACCGTTATGATAATATGCGAGACTAATAATTCAGGTATTAGTACATATCGTACTGCTTTTTATTTTTGCGCGTTGGAGCTTTTAAAATATTAAGACAAAAATAGAAAATTTCAAAGCATTATGAATCATCCGTGACTGTACTGCTCAAAGTGGATTTTACTTTGAGTATGTATTTAAAACGCTTAACCAAAATTTATTATTGTAAAACATACTATATAAAACTGTATCAATACATTTTTGCTTAAAACTATATAAAAAGAAATACTTCAAAGTGTATTTTCAAATACCACCACCCAGTAAAAAATTCCCGTACAAAAAACCGTCGCGCCCAAGCACTTCCGTAAACCGCGATTCCGCATTCACCGAGCATTTCTTAAGTTAAAATCAAAAACGCCAGGCGACCGACTCGCGTCACCAAAAAAAAGGGCGTAGAAAAAGCGTCGCGCGCGGCACCGCGGGATCGAACGCGTCGCGGCTGTCCGTTATACCGTATAAGCACGAAGCGCCGAGAGAGGCGTACGTGCCTCGACTGCCAGGCGCAATCTTTTGCACAATACGCGCGATTATTTTTATCGATGATTTCGAGGCGAAGAGAGGGCCGCCCGAGTCATTGGAAATCTTGACGGCTGCTGGTCGAAATTTAATAGCGGCGCTCGCTCGTTAGCGGGGCTCGGGACTACGGGGAAGTGGAGTTTTTGGGACGGACTGAGCGACGCCTTTTACGGGCGAACTTCTGCTGGTTTAAAAGCGCGGCGGTGGAGGTTTACGAGGTGGACGTGTAATTTCGGAGAGTGGAGGTAGGTGGACGGTGTAATTTTGATGAGCAGTCGTCGTTTTGGAGTTACGGACGTGGGAAAGTGCAAGGCGTGGGGCACAAAGTGATACGGAAATTTTTCAGTTACGTGGCGCGAGGGACTTTTATTTTTCCGAGTGGGATAAAAATTTATGCTGATGAGAATTTTTAAGAAACTTTATCTCACTCGGTGATGATCAGTAAGAAATTTATTTGCGTGTCGAGTCTTTTCTCCTGTCATCGATTGATTTAACAATTGTCTTGTGCCGCACTTGTAGGTACGTATTGAGATATAGATTCCAAGATATTTATAATTCGGATACATGAATCAAACAGGTTCCTATTCTTAGTTTCACGCGTTGATCGGTTTGTAAGAGACTCAAAACAATCGTAATTCTTGAATGAAATAATATTTAGTTTCTCTTTCGAGCAATATCTCTTCTTTAAAATTTAAATTGATTCTCTGCACTCGCGATTCAATTATAATTAACGTTTTAACCCAAAACACAAAATTATTTCGCAACGTCAAAGCCGACTCAACGCAGCGGGTAACCGGGCGAGGTCGCCAGTCCTAAACAATCTATACTCCCTGCAAACAAAAACAAACGATCAGCTCGAAATATTTATTCCCCCGCTCTCCACTCCCAACATCCGAAGAAAGCCAACCTCTCCGATCAAGTCCAACCCCTCCTATAACCAAGCGCCGACATTTGGCTTCCCTCGACGTGTATATATCCACTCCCATGGCTGGGCGTCCCGCCTCGGGACCTCTTGCCTACGTGCGCCGCGTCGGCGCTCTTGTTTACTGTTACATCAGTGCAGTGCGCGGGGGCCTTTTCCTCACTCGGATGTACGCGCGGCGAATGCGCGACAGGAGGACGCGCCGCGTGTCAGGGCGGAACGGCTTCCTCCTCCTCTCTCTCTCTCTCTCTTTACGTTCTCCGCCGCGTCCGAGGGGGTCTCTCCCTTGTTCGCGGGAGAGTTTGACGAGGCTGATTTTCGCGACGAGGAGACGCTCTGCCGGTCAAGGCTGCTGCGCTATTTTTAAAGCGCATTTCGCTGCCGCGAAACCGAATCCCCGGAATTACTTCGCTCCGCGGATTCCGCGGACAGTATCGGGTTTCGGGCATTGTTTGCGAGTCTTGGATTCGCCCGGTTCTTCGTGCGTTTTTTCTCACGGAACGTGGATCAGTGGACCGAGAATTGCGCGGCTGCGGCCTTCCTCTCTGTGCCTCTGGAGGTTCGACGTGGAAACTGGAAATATATTTTGCCATCTGTGTAAACAGGTGGGAAAAAATTTGGAGTAATAAATTTAAAGTCGGGCTTGAAAAGAGCGCTTCGGGACTCCGGAGATGTTATTATTCCGAAATTTTTCTCTCCGCGGAAAAGAAGAAAATCAATGTTTTGACTTATAGTTATAGAAACTCCGCTTGTTTGCAACTTCTCCGAAGGTTTGCTATCATTCCTAAGGATACAATTAGATTGCAGAGATAAATTTAGATTATTTGGCAGAAGTGCAGCGAAGAAGAATTTAATTTTGGAAATTGAAGGATTTATTTTTATTAGGTCAGTTTACTACCCTCGCCATTTTTAAAGCTCTCTAGTCGCAGTAAAACTTTTGATTTGGCGTAATCAAGGACACTTAGTCCTTTCGTGCCGTACAACCAGTCATTAAATTCAAGAAACGCAGATCGATAGATAATTTCTAGCTGCCCCTAAACTAACGGAAAACTAAAAGCATTATCCGAAGAATATTTTTATCGACGCGAGGCAAGAATTTAAATCGCCGAGCGACGCTGTATCTTCAAAAAATGCAATGCAAAACAACTATTTCGCTAATCGTCGCTCGGGCAACGAGAAACAATACGCGCGTCCTAACTCCGCGAGAAGAGAGAAAACCCGACGACGCTCCTCTTTATAAATAAGCATTTCCCTAAACACGTGTAATTCCACTCTCGTTCGAGCCTCGCAATTTGCGAGCGGAGCAACGAGAGGCCGCGCGCGCGAGAGCTCGACTCGAATTTCTCCTCGAGCCGTTTCTCCCGTCGGATTATCTAATCGAGCCGGCCTATCTGCGCCTCGTGCGTTAAAAGAAAATGAAGCTATTGACGGGGAGGGATGCAAAGTGCCGAGGAATCGTGAAGTGTATCGCGATAAGCGGCCCGGCCCACAATGCCCAGCTTTGATACGGCGAGAGCCGAGGTATACAGGCGGCGGAGAGCGGAGGGGGGGGGGTTCTTTTTCCTCGCGCGTCGAGCGCGAAGAAAGAACGGTTTATTTCGAGATAGCGGCGGAATTCGCTGTTTAAACACTTTGTCGACTGTGCGCTTTATCGAGACAAATGCTCGTTTGTTTTTCGATATTAATTCGGAGTTGATCCGGTTGGGAGGTGCAGGTTTTCTTTCGCTTCTACTCCGGGATGCTTTATTTAGACGCTTATCAGTTTTGAAATGGGGTATCTTACGTTGAAATGGTGAAAAGTCCAAGTTACGCTGTGTATTTTAGGTTACCTGGGGAAACAATGGCACGACGGCGATAATTACGAGAGCAGCCTAGGTGTTACTTGCATAACCGATTTCTTAACAACTTTCTTGCAACAATAAACGAAAATATTTTAGTGAATTTAAACAAGAATCGAATGACGCAAGTTATTATTTTTACAAATTAAACCTTCAATGAAACACTCGTTTAAATTTCCAGCAAGTTTAACAAGTGTACCGATACGAATTCTTTTCAGAATATCGAATACCCCAAAAACGAATCAAGAATCTTTTTATCTCCGGAAATGTTTTTTCCCGAATACGCGGCTCAATTTATTCGAGCCGGCTGCTACGCCTCGTCCGAACGTCCTCGCCCGTTTGCTTTCTTCGGCTGGGCAGAAACAAAAAGCCTGATACGGTCCCTACTGCATTTGATTCGTATGTACGCGCCGCTTCTAAATTAGTCCGCGTACAGTTTTAATTAGAGGAGCTGCGTTAAGGCGGCTAACATGCGTTTACGCTTTCTTACGTTCCGCAAATAATTGCGCTCGCTTTTACCCACGGCTCTGCGGAGAGCATTTAAAATTCTTTACTCAATTAATATGTGGACGTCGTCTGCGATTAAGTAATTTTACCGCCCTCGTTGTTGGCGAGCGCCTTAGGAGAGGGTTTTAAACTTTGGAAAGCCGCGAATCTGAATGAAAAGATCGGATCGGAAGTAGATTTCAAGGCAAAAATCAGTGGGTCAAAGCGACAAGGTCTGTTCCCGTTTTGAGATCGCGAGCTCGTTAAAATAAGTCAACAGGAGGTCGCGTTGGATTCGCCGACAGGTCAAAATTTAATCGCGGCGCAGACGAGCTTCAATGTCTCGCTGAATAAATAACATCATTTATCTCTCCTCTTTTTAACCTCAAAACAAACGATAATGCAAGCTTCGGCAAAAGTTTTCCAGAAAAAACACCGCGGAACAATTAAGTCAGAATTTGAAACTATAAACGTCGGTAATAAGATTGTTCGAAACTGTAAATAAAACGGCTGTCGCGCAGAATTGACGCGAGAACCGTTACTCTTCGCGGCGCTCGCAAGTAAATATACGGGCTTCGACGAAAAGCAGCTTGTAACGAGGAGATCTTTACGGTGCGCGAGCGGCATACATTTCTCTCTTCCTGGCAAAGCTGCGCCGTTTTATTTCAGGATTCGTCGCTCCCCGTCCTATAAGGGTTCGTTCATAGTCGTCGCCGTCGCTGCTTTTTATCGCTGCTTGTGCGTTGAGTATGCTTTCTCGGGAAACACTTTTACCGGGAATTGCGACATTTGTATTCGAGGGTATTAATTGTACCACTGCCCTTTTTTATCTTCGGGTTAGCGCTGCAGAGCGGTATTTTTAGAAATTTTAGCATAAAACCGATAGATTCAGAAAACTGTGCTCCCATTATCGCGTCCCTATTTTTTTCTATTTTAAAAAATACCTTCAAAATAATCAGTCGCACAATTATTATAACGGACGAGAATACCCGATTTACGATGTCCGTAATGAAACAAAAATAAACACAGATCTCGAAGAGCTCGCGACAAACGCACTCGGGCTCAGCCTCCTACGAAGCTCCAAGCACGTCAGCTTTGTTCAAACCTCCAAGAATACTCGGGCTTCCGGCCGAATTTTCGCAGTTCGCGCATTCCGCGGAGCAACGCCTGCGTGCGCGCGCTCGTTAGGTTAATTCTCGCCTCTTAATTTCGCGGCCTCGTAAAACCGAGCCCGCGGGACGGAGCGCCGGAGAGAGAGAGAGAGAGAGAGAGAGAGAGACTGTGAACGCACCCTTAGGGAGGGAGAAGTGGCAGGGGGCTCTTGGGGCTTTCGGTGTATATTTAGACCGGCGCACGCTCTCTGTGTGTCATGTGCTTGCGATTACTGTAAGCTCGCGCGGTTGAAAAATCGGCCCCCGCTGCCCCGTTGATAAAGTTATGGCGGCGCGGGCTATTTGCTCTTTCGGGAATGGGATCGTAACTGAGGCCGGCTCGACAAGCGGATTTTGGGTTTTTTGGGTGTTGGTGTAATGTTTGCAAAGGAGAAAAGATGTAGATAAAATGTAGGATGATTCTTAGATAGATTAGGATAATTTATTATTAATTGAAAGATCAGCATTTTCGTGATGGTAGGCAGCAATCTTTAACAATAATTTTAAAGTCATTAGAGAGTTCAAAAGGAGAAAACTGTTACGAGAAAGTGATATATAAATTACATAGTCGGAAGATGCTTTGAACACGAATTAAGCTGCACGTAATTATGCACCGGAATTGAAATTGTAACTAATTGTAAGAAGAAAATTGGTTGCAAGTAATTAGAGGAAGCGGCCGAGGCCAGACTTCGCGAAAATGGAACCGTTAAAATTTTCAAAGCAAGCCTCACCTCCCACCCAAAATTAACCCCAACCGAGCCCAAATACTTGGCCTGCGCGTAATATTTATATTTATCTCTCTAAAATTCGCGCTCGAATATTTGCGTCTAACGCGATTTAGCTTCTCCAGGACATGTATTAAGCTAGTGTAGTCACTTAATGAGGCCTTGATCAAATCATATGCATATTTTGTTGCTAATTTGTAACCGACTTTGTTGCTTCAGCCGTTCTCAAGAAACCATGGATACGCCAACTTAATATTAAGTTAGCGTGGTGACTATTTGTATACCTCCTGACGTTATAAAGATATGGACACGAGACTAGTGGCATAATTTTTTTGCTAATTTTTTGCTCTTCAGAGGTGCAACCTGCCAAACCCCACCATAAAATAGGTCAGGAGATACAGAGTCTGCTAATTTAGCGTATCCATTGTTCCTCGGGCAACAAAAGCCGGCTACGGCGTAACAAATTAGCAACAAAATATGCACGCCACCGTCCGGCCGTGGACTTACGTAGTGGCTGCATCAGTTTAATACTCTTCTCTCCAGGCTCATCTCCAGCCCGGCAAGGCAAACTAATGACAAAGCAGACGGCCGGCAAAGTCCTTCGATCGGCCCAACGGCCGTAAATCCACGGGGGCGTCGCCGGGCGCGAGGGTGAAATTGATCGTCGTACGCGCGCGCGCGGAGTCGACCCAGTTCCGCGCAGGACGAGCGTACACCTTTTCACCCTTTCATTACGCTCGGGGAGCGGGGGGAAGGTCACGCGAGGGAAGGCGCCTCGTTGTCACCCCCTCCGGTATGGACTTCCTTGGCGGCGTGGGCTCTCGCGCCGTTCGCTCGATGAGATTCGTGGCTGACGGCGAGGCGAGCCAGTTAATCGTCGCGCTACACCCCGTCGAAAGGCTCGAATTTTTTAGCACAGCCACCAGGCGGAGACGGAGTCACAGTCGAAAGGCTTGAAAAAGCGATATCGGTAGAAGGTTTTGGGATTATGAATGTTTGATAAAAAAAAGTTCTGCGTTTTAAAAGAAGAGACGCAGGCTTCTCTATTTTTACCATCAACCGCGACGTTTCACTCGAACAGAAATGAAGAGTCCTTTGAAAAGCGCTGCGGACACGCGAGCGATTTGTCTACTTGCGTCTGTCTGTCTGTCTGTCTGTCCCGCTTCCTCCGCGCGCACTCGCCTCTCCTCTCTCATTAATTTTTCCCTATAAATTCCGGCTTATCTCTCCGTCGCGCGCACTTCCACACCCGCCGTCCTTGCCCGGCACCTCCCCCCCCCCCTTTTTGTGCTCGCTGATGAATTCAAGTTCGCGCTCGGAGCGACGCGTTCGAGAGCACTTCCGGAGTTTGACAGGTTCGTTTTGTCACATTGCGCGTGGGGCGGAGGAGGCCGTTCATTATGCCGCGGCATTGTGAGCCGCTCGCAATTTTACGGGGCAATTATTCTGTTCTCTCCCCCCCCTTTCCCCTTTTTATGATTGATCGCTGATAATTAGATTACGTCGGAGAGGCGCCTTTCATTCCGGCTCTATTGTCCGCGTCGAGTTTTCAATGAGATTGTCTTTGGAACGGAGGGTGGATGTGTCGTTATTTATAGGCTTTTTGTATGGAAATGAAAAGTGTCCACAGCTTCCCTCCCGTTCGCGCACTCGAGAATCATTAACCTACATCGCTTGAATTTGATGCGCGGAGAGTTCTTTTTTTGTTCGTTAGTCATATTTAAAAATACTTGCATACAGGACTGCGCGGCATTAATTCGCGGACGGTCAAGTTTACTATTGATTTTTCTTATCCGCATTTCTTACGATAATATCCGACGGTCTAAAATTAGATTTTCACGCGCGGGGAAACTGATTTGGCTTTGGTTTTTCGAACTATTTTCCTAAGAATGCTCGCGATTCAAAAGTTATTGTTTGCTACAGAGAAACTCGACAAATATTAAATGCGAAACAATCTTTGCGCGGAAATAATTTTCTTGCATTACTAAATTCTTTTCCCGTACGTTTGGCGTAATTCAAGCTCAGATTAGTAAAATTACACGTTTCCGCAAGAAAAGATTGCACATTGATACATTTTATTACCCTTCAATAAACGGTTTTTAACGTCTTAGTCGATTTGCTTTCAAATTGAACGTAAAACCGCACAAACTTCAATTAGGATAATACACTCCTCTTCAAACCTTTAAAAACATTGATCGACGTCCATTAATCCCAAGTTACAATCACCTCAAGAGTCTGATTCGATAAGTGCAGCCTGCCTCGCGATTCTGAAGGAAGGCGTTTTCAACCTGAAACCCTCGCCCGTTCATTACCCGCAATCGCAAAAGCCGCCCCGACAAAGGCCGAAATTCCAGAAAAAGCAAGTCCGCTTTATAAATAAACGAGCCGCTCGACACACTTCCCACAAATCCACCTTCTAAGGCTCCTCCCGGCGTGCAGTATCGCTCTCCCGCGGCGGCTAATCGACAAGATGGGAGGAGGCCCCAGTTCCACGTCGAATATTAAACAATCGCCGGCGGCGGCGCGCGCGTAAACGACGACAGGCAGCAGCGGCGGCCGTTACGCTGCCTAGATTAACGCAAATGCGGACGTGACGCGGTCCCTTCTCCCGGCGCGTATACGTTCATTAACGGCCCTCCGCGCGCGAGAGAGAGCGGCCAGAAAGAGAGAGGATCCTCTGCCGGTGACTCGGCGAACCTTTGTTCTCGCTCCGCGCCGCTCTCTCCCGCCGCGTTTTTTCGAGCGCGACGAGGTGGACTGCGACTCGGCGAGGAGGAGCTTCTTCGCGCCGAGAGCCGCCGCGGTGGCCTTTTTGCCCGCTGGATTGTGTGTATCGGCTCGGCCCGCGATGAAATGCAAACAAACGTCGTCTCCAGGCCAGGAATCTCCGACGAATCCGCCGTTTGGACGGCGAGGAGCGGCCAACTGTTCCGTGTAGTATTTCAGGGCTTTTTGCCGCGCTTAGGAACGGCCTCGAGAGCCTCGCCGCTCTGCCTTTTTTTCTGTCTAGTTTTAGCATTCTTCCAAATCGTTCCTTCAAATCGAGCGTTAAGCTCGAAAAAGTATACATACGCTCGCAGCGGGCGATGCAACTGATTCGGGGCTGCGTCATGCGGGGTGTGCCGTCGAGGCGGGCTGCACAGGAAACCCGATAAAACTGGTCGCGCGGGGGGGGGGGGGGGGCGCGAGCCCCGCCAACGGGGCAAAAAGAAAACCATCGCCGCTTGCGTGCCCCCCGAGGCCAAGG
>JAWWEM010021666.1:0-19819 GCA_035582935.1 Ormyrus thymus | reverse complement strand
CACGGCAATATTCGCATAATCGGCGCACAATGACGACGCGCCGAGTCCATATTACGTTGTAGTATCCCCCCCCCCCCCTCGATAATACACATCGGCGGATGATCGATCACAAACGATCGGCTCGCGACAGTTGGCCGGCTAACAAGTGCGCATTACGCGCGCACATGTCGATCGCTTTGTGCGGCCGTATCCCCGGAAAAGCGGCGGCAGAATTTATTGCGCTCTCATGAATGTTTTATCTTACGCCCGCGGGGAGCGAGGAGCCGGTGAATTAAGGCCGCCGATGGTCTATATTTTTTTTTTTCTTTTTTTTTGTTCGCTTCTCTCGTGCCCTCTGCTTTTCCGCTGGCTCCGGGGAAAGAGCTTTTAGCTCGGCTGGGAGTCGGGCGGCCGAGCTGTGAGTCAGATTCGTAATGATGTATGGTGTCGGGGAGAGATTTTCGCTCGGCGGTAGATGGTTTAAGAAAGATCTCGGGGGCGATAGTTGGTGAATCGACTGGTTTCGTCGGAGAATTATTAGTTCCTTTTTGGTATTAGGGCGTTTTAGAATTCTAATAGTCGTTGGAACTTGAGCGTACTAAAAATAATTATATTTTAACTCCATTTTGGTTTCAGCGGGTTTTAGCGAAATGTACGCGTTAAATTTTCGAAATTAATCAATATCTTGCACAAACGAACGAAGACAGTCGGTCGTTCTTGCAGGTTACAAACGAATCCGACTACCAGTGAATCATCAATCCACGATTCCCGAGGCAAGAACCCAAGAACCTCCGCGAGGCAGCTAAATCCTCGGCTCGTCTCACGCGAATACAGACATCATTTTCCTGGCCGGCGCGCGGCGAGCTTCGCGCGATTTTTCCCATGGCCGGGCTTTCGAGCCCTTGGCTCGAACGTGCCGAGGGATTTTGCCAGGCTTTCGACTGTGGCTGCGCAGCCCTAATTAACGTTAATTGGTAATGGGAGAGCGGAAGAGATCGTCCCGGGCAGATTGATGGATCCGTGATTCCTCGCGGAAGAGTCGCTCGCTCGCTCTCTCTCTCTCTCTCTCTCTGTTCCGCGCCGACCTCCGTGGCGGCTCCCTTCGACTCTCTCCTACACCTTCGCTGTGCTCCCGAGTATTGATCCGCCCAGCTGGCCATCCGACGAAATCAGCTTTCGCGATTTCGCGGATAGCTGCTCTGCCTCTCGGGGATCGGGAGGGAGGCGACAAGTTTTTGGGTCGAAGTGGGCTTTTCGTTCGTTTCGCTCTGCAGGCTCTGGAGATTTAGTTTTTTTTCTTCAAACGTGTTGGAATAAAGCGTATTGAGTACGTTTTCAAATTTCAGAGTCGTTTGAATGAAGAAACAGAGAAATGATGCTGCAAAGTTCATATTATTTAGGCTTCCATTACTGCCATGAATATTTCGATTAAGCTCCCGACTTGTAAATTACAAGCCATTAGTATCGTTCATAGTTTAGTGGCGAATCTAGCGAGGGAAATAAATAAAGCATTCTCAAAACAAATTTTACATCTCGGGCGATTATTAATTACTCGGCGTAGGACGGAATATAATTAAATTAATTAGGCCACTGGAGCATCTCGAGGGTTTTATTTCTCTCGAAGGTTTATTAATTGCAGTCGATTTAAATGTATTGAATTCGGTGCCGGCGAATTGAATAATAAATTCTGCGGTGACAAATTTATGTACGAGTTATGAAATATCGGCGGGGCACCGGCAATTATTGTCGATTAAGCTTTCGCAGATCGGACTGCGCAGGTACATCGAGAATTTACATACCTTCAATGCGGCTTCTGCCTTCTCGTCATTTTTCAATACCCCTTCGCGGATTCGCGATCATAGATCAGCTGATATCTTGATCAGAGTTCTACGTTCATTATCCACTTTCCAACAAATTCTTTAATCTGCTTATTATATTTATCGAAGATAAGGAAACCGCATAACATGTAAATAACGAGTCAATAATTCCCAACGAGAAGTGTACGGCAAACACAGCGAGAGCAACGGCGCAGACGTTTCGAAAAATAATAGAATCGTCGTTCCACGGACCGCCGCGACCGAAAGGCGGCGGAGAGATTCGGTTCTTTATCGGGCTCCGGCATCCGCGCTCGAGTTGCTTCATTCAGTCCTCGTGCATCTCGGGGTCCGTCTGGAAATTTCATTTCTCGATCTCGCGGAGCCGTTCCTCGGCGTCGGCGCGCTTCTTTTGCCCTTCATTTCCTCCGCTCCGCTCGAAGCTTCGATTGATCACGTAGCGCAAAGATTGATAATAATTGGTCGCTTCCTCGTCGCTCTCTCTCTCTCTCTCTCTCTCCTCTTCCTCCTAATTCTACCGAAGGCGGAGGGGGGAGATTGTGAGCAGCGCGATTGCATTTCGAGATATATATATTAGCGGGGCAGAAAGAAATAGCCTGGCGAGGTATTTTATATTAAGTAATAAATCGATCGAGTGACGATCCGAGTCATTAACGGTAAGCCTGCTTTTTTGCCGCCCTTTCGATTCAAGGTAGTAACGGGAAGATATAGTTTTCAATCGCATACCGGATCATTGGAGTCCGCGATTCGGCCTGTCGTGGAATTTTTCTATTCCCGTCGCTGCGGTAAGCGTTAAACAAACAAACGGATGTAAAATTGCGCTGCGTTAGGCGTGATTCATGATTTTCCGCCGCCACTCGCGAGCATAAGACGCGGATTCATTAATATTGATACAGTTTGCGATGCAGCTGGAAGGCGGGATTTCTAATTCGTTGCGCGGCGTTCATTGCGCGTGCGGATTATTAGATAATGGATCTAAATGAACATTTGCTTTTTTTGCTTCCTCCTAGAGGAAGTTTTGTGATAGTAATTTTTGGAGTTGTTCTAAAACCTCTTATAATTATTGTATTTGAAGTTGTCAGGAACAAGAATAATCGTTTTTGAAAAATGTCTGAAATATAACATAGTTTGAACTTATGTTGTTGAAATCGATTGTTTTTAATGAATCTCGGAGATAATATTGCAACGATAAATTAGTTAGGAGGAAGCTAAGAGCCAATGAATTGGCAACGGTTTTTATTTTCCTCTTATTAATTTTAAGAGCGATTATTATTCAATTAAATTACGGACCTCGATTACTGTAATCTCGGAGTTCGAGATTTTAATGCATAATGAGGCTGCTTGCATATTAACGGTGCTGCTTCGTAGTTTCTGCAAAACGTCGAGAAAGAAAAGTGAGATCATTCTAAAATTATAAGTATTATTGCAGAGCTTTACTTTTTTTATTCGATAAAAGTACATCTTTGTAATTTATGTAATTAAAATTTATTGGACAACTGGTGATTTTTTGGGACATTTTAGTTTTTAGTTATTAGTTTTTATTTTTAAGTTAGTTTGTAAGCTTGTCAGCCTATTTACAGGTACGTAATATGTTATATCTCTATAGGATTTACTTTTGTAAATTTTTTCTGGTTAATAAATAAATAAATAAATAAATAAAATAAACTAAATTTATTTAAATATCAATTTTCTTCTAAGGCAATAAGAGCAGAGCGAAATATAAGAAAATCTGATATAAAAAATGACTGGGGATTCGTCAAAATTCAAACGTCAGCTGCGTGTCAAAAACAGAGTTTACGTATTGGCTTTAGTGCACTCAATGCTCACAATATTTTAAAAGCACAACTCTAAATACCGCGAAGAAATCGAAGCCAGCCATTAAATCAATCCAAACAATCTGTCGCAGTCGAAAAAAAAATCGCCCCCGCGCCGCGGACGGGCAGCCGCCGTAGTTAACTCCTCTAAAAATACACCCAAGAGCACACAATAATCCGAAGCAGGCGTGAAATGCGCATCCCGCGCCGCTCCTCGCGCTCGAGGTCCTCGCGCGAATCCCCGTAAACGCGCTGCCGCTTATCTCTCCGCGCGCCCCGGTAAAACCATCAGCTTTCCTCCGTGTCCTCCCGCGCAGATTTTCCCGGCGCGCGAGTCGAATTCGATTACAGTCCAATTCGGGCTGCCGCGATGCAGCGGGGGCAAGGGGGAGGGGGGGGGAGGCGGCGAATTACCGGGGATAAAGGGATTTGCGCCGAGAGGCGACTTCGGAAATTCATTTCGCGAGCGAGCGGCGGCGGCTGCGCAGCGCCGAGGAGTTTATTAATTGTACGTAAATTGGGTTACAACGCGGAGAGAGAGAGAGGGAGAGAGAGAGAGACTCGTGGGAAAGCGAGTTTGCCGAAGCGATTTTTATCGCGGGGACGCGCCGCCGCCGCCGAGTGAAAAGTTCCCCGCGGGAGCTGACGGGATTTACACCTTGCCGCGCGCGCCGAGTTCGTAACGTCTTTACGTCGGCCGGGGCTTTTCACGAGCCGAGAGTGGGAAGTTGGCTGCGGGAGATGTTAATCTTAGGGGGGGGAAAAGTTTCGGGAAAATTTGATACAAGTCGGGCGGGGAAAAATGCGCTGGAGGTGGGAGTTTGCTTTGTTGCTGCGGAATTGAAGAATCTTGGGTAATTGATGTAGTTAGGGGATGATTGGTTGGTAAGTTTGGGAAGCTCGGGGGTAGTTTGGAGAGAGGTCAGAAATTAGGGATGAATTCATCAAGAGCTTTATGGAGTTATTTATTGATCAAGATAGACGAGCAAAAGTAACGTTTGTATTACGAAGCTTTTATATATAGAAGTGATCTTTCTAGAAAATTCAGGCTGCAAGTAAATTCGATCGATCAATATGTCGTATTCAAATACTTGAAATTTACGAGGAGCATTTAATATGGAGCGTGAAATAAATAGGCTAAATTCAACAGAATAATCATTGCATCAGAGTGATCATTAATGATATACGTTTGACGCATTTAAAACGTTTAATTATTCAAAACGAGCCTATTAAGTCTTAACAGCTTAATTTAATGGCTATAACTTTCAACTTTTTATGAAAGCGTTGAATTCCAGTCAGATTTACAAAATTAATCAACTTCCCAAAAATTGATGTGGCCAGTAACAGAATTAGTTATCAAAAAATTAATGGACTGAGTCCGTACTATTCTAAAAGCGTTTTTTATTGGAAAATAACTGTCGACCTTTCGACCCCAGCCGGAGTATTTGTCCTCTTCAGGGCAAATTTACCAGCGAATTCAGTCGAGGCCGAAAGGCCGGCAATCACTTAAAAACAAAGCTCCGCTCTCCCCCAATTTCCCAAAAGTTCTCCTCGCTCGAGCTTATTACCCGAAAATTTTCGAAAAAGCAATAATTATCCCGGAGAGGCCGGCCTACACCCCGGCCTCCCGCAAACATTTCGGCAATTTCGCCCGGGCAAACAGGAGTAAAATCAACAAGCTGCAGCGAGCGCTGCGAGCTAATTTAAAAACTGCTCTCTCTCTCTCTCTCTCTCGGGGGCCGCTCGATTTTCCGCTTTGGCGTGTCGGGCGCACAAAGGAGCCCGCCGGAGTCGTCCCCCGCTTCTGCGCGCAAAATCAATACAATGCGCGTATAACGGCGGCGGCTCGAGTATTAAAACAGGAGAGAGAGAGAGAGAGAGAGAGAGAGAGAGCGAGAGATGAGGATTACGCGGGCAGGTCCAGCTGCGGGGGAGAGAGAGAGACTTAATGAGCTCGGCAGCCGCGCACTCTACCTGTCATCTTGATAAACCATTTGTCACTCGCGACGAGAGGAGAGCTGGGTTTAATTGCGCGCGACTGCCCCCCCACCCCTCGCTTTTCAGGGACTGACGATTCTCTCGCTGGGGTGCGCGGCCGAGTTTCTTTCGGATTCGATCGCCGACGACGGAGAGAGTTTTCGGAGGTTATACTGCTCCTCGTCGATCGGGGAAGGCGGACGAGGCTCGAAATTGAAGATCGCGAACGAATGGTTTTCTGGGATTTAATTGCAAAGCCGTCCGCGACGAGAGTGAGAGTGGATAGGTCTGAGAATCGAGTGAATCCATAAAACTCTCGGCGATAAATTGCCCGGTAAATTTTTACCACCAATTAAGCGAACGAGTGAGGTAATTTATAATACGAGCCTGCTTATGTCATTGACCTTGGAGTGCGCGGCGTGCAGATCTCGGCAGAGTTTTTTGTTCGAGTGCACCGCGAGGCTAATTAGGAGCGCGCATCGCCAAACCGAATCTCGCGAATATACGCACACTTTTATATCCTTGGAGAAACGAGGAAGAGCGAGAGCGCGCGGAGGGACTATTATTTATTCTTTCGGAAAGATGGGGCGATGACTTTTTGAGTTGTGAATGAAGCTTTATCAAGATACAGGCGAATAATCATAAATTATAATTTCCGGATGGCTCTCTCTCTCTCTCTCTCTCGTGCGGCCCGATGGTACATAATAATGCCGCGCGGCTCGCCGTATAAAATTAACATTGCATTATTTTAGACTTTACCGCGGACTTACGGGCATAAATCTCCCGGCGCGGTTCTCTCGCCGGGCTGCGGATTCGACGCCTCTTACTTACGCGGCGATTAAAAGCCAATGCGCGGCCGGCAGCCTTCACCTTTTTCTTTCCAGCTAAATTCTCGATTACCCGGCAAAAAGCATTGTATTATCCGCGCCGCGAGGCCGAATTCCCGTCTCTCTCTCTCTCTCTCTCTCGCAATCGGCGTACGTTCCTACACTCGAAGCTCTCTCGCGCGAAAAATCCTTCGAAAGTATACAGCCGCCGATCCTCGGACTGCATTAACTTCCCCGAATAGCGATTCAATTACGCTCGAAAACCTCCATTAAGAGCGACGAGAGAGAGAGAGCGGAAGCTCTCCGGGGAGAGAATGCAAATGAGGCTAAATGAAGGCTGTCGTCGTTCGAGGAGGAGAGCTCCTCCATATTTTCACGGGTTGGCGCGTCCGCGTCCTTCGTTCCGGCACTTCGCCGGACGGATTCCTCCTTTTTTCTGCTTCTTCTTCTTCTCTTTTTTTCTTCTCCGACTCGGCAAACAACCCCGGGGATTAACGATTCGCGTCGAACTGCCGGAGGAAATTGCGCTCTCGCACCTACTCGAGGAGACACGCCCCCTCGGCGCGTCACAGTTTCGCGAGTCCGAGCCGATGCGAGGTATTTTTAGAGGCTCCGCAGGGGGAACACGGCGTTCCGGTTTGCTTCTCTCTTTCCCTTTCGGGGGAAGGTAAACGCGGGCGCGGAAAATTGAGAGGTGCGACTTTGACGAAGACGGGGGAAGTGGGTTGTGTCGAAAGCAGGGGGGGGGGGATTAGATTATTTGGATTTTTTTTTTTATTTTCAGACGCTCGGCGCAGCGTGAGAATGTGTCCGGCAGGTGGAAAAAGTGGAATTTAGATTAGAGGAAAATGTTGAGAAATTTGAAATTTAAATTTCCGTGCGGTTTCCGAAAGGATTTTGAATATGTAATCCTGTTGGAAAATTAATCACAGTCCTCATATCTAATTAAAGAATTTTTCAGTAATTTTATCCACCGCTATCTTCATCTTCCCGTATTTATTTACTTTATCCATCTCCCCGAGAAGAAACCGCGCAGTTCTTTTCCTCGCGAAACGACCGCCGCAGCTGTAAATCCAATGCTCGCATCCAACCCTCGAGGAATACAAAAATACTCGGTGTACAACAGCGCATCCTCTCCTCCGGCACAGTCCCGCGAATGAGTCCGATTACCGGCGCGCGCAGCCTCGCTTATCCCCTCGAGCACTCATTACCCAAAAATCCCCCGTGTCGGGTGAACGTCCGTGCAGCGGCTGCGCGCAGGTCCAATTCCCCGTCAATTAACCGAATCGTCCGCAGCGGAGCGAAAACTCGGGGGCCCGGGCACACGCAAGACAGATCGATTCGCGAGCGAGAGAGAAAGAGAGAGAGAGAGAGGGGGAGAGAAAGAGAGAGAGAGAGAGAGAGAGGACCAAAAAGGAGGCAGGGAGTCAGCGTGCGTGACCACCACCGGTGTGCTCGCCGATGGTTCATCGAACTCGACCAGTTGGGACTTACGTAAAGGTCAGCCGAGTTCAAGGACTCGATCGGCCGGCCGGAGTAGCGCCGAGAAAACGAGCCTCTCGAGAGAGACCGACCGGCTTCGAGTTCGTAAAATAAGGGCGGCGTGAGAGAGAGAGAGCCAACACTGCTGCCGGCAGCTCTCTCTCTCTCTCTCTCTCTCTCTCTGGTCAATGGTCTACTGAACTTTGCAATTCCGAAAACGAACCGCACCTGAGTTACGAGACGACGGGAGCGAGGGGCTTCTCGCTGTTTGCCAATGTCTGACGTTTTGCCAGCGAAACGCGAACACGGCTCGCAGGCCTGTTCACTTGGCATTTTTATCGCGCGAAATTCGAATTCTTTTTGCAGCCAGCTGGAGGATGCGCAGGCGTACGGGCCAATTTGTCCGAAAAACAAAAAGCAACGAGGCAAGCGAGCAAGCTGGAATCAATGTTAACTCGAGGCCGCGTAAGCTCTTTTTATCCCCGACGTGCGCAACCGCTAATTTATTTCTCTCCTCGATCGTATTTTCGCGAACGTAACCGCACCCTTGAACTCCCTCGCGGCTCCGCTACGTAATGGCCGGCGGTGCGCAATTGCGGCGCCGAAATTTCAAGAGCGCGCGGACGATAACGGTGCCGATCTCCTTCCCTCTCGGGTCGCTTTTATTTTCGGGGGGGAAGGTCGAAGACCCGGAGCGATCGTCATTCGGAAAGCAATTACGGCGCCGCGGAGGAGGTTCTGTTATTCTCGAAAATCCGGAATTCTCGGGGTATCATCGGGCCGCCGCCCGGAACGCTCGTAACTTCGGTCAGGCTCGGGATGTTACGTCAACTCGTTACGCCCCGATAAGCGCGACTTTCTTGCCGGCTTTTTCTGCCGCTCCCGCGCCGGTATTTAAATGCCCGGTCAATTTCGGGTTTACTGTTTTGCCTCGAATCACACGATTAAGAAAGAGATTAGGTATTTTGTCATTGCTTCCTCGTTATTATCCTCCCGAAAGTATTGTTTTTGTCGACATTCGTAATTAATTTTAAGCAAAAATGTCCCCCTCCATCCGAACGAAACTTTCTCGCGACACCGCGGAAACTAAAACCTCCCCTCTCCTCGGACCACCCAAGCCTCGTCTCTCAATCCCCCCCCCCCCCCTAGAAAACTCGGAAACGAAGGCGCTCGAAAAGAGCGCGACTAAAAATCGAATAAAGCCGGGCACAGAGAGAGAGAGAGAAAGAGAGGGAGAGAGAGATCGGTCAGAATGTATATCGGTATCTTAGTTCTCGGAAGAGGTCGGGGGAGAGAGATCCTCCGTCGGGGAGCTGTCGACTCCGCTTTGTCTCCGGCATCGCACGCTGCGCGCGTAATCGCAACAATAACAGCCTCGTTAAATCCGCTCGTTACCATCCGAGAGCGAGAGAGAGAGAGAGAGAGAGAGAGAGAGAGAGAGAGAGAGAGAGGGGCGGAGAGGCGGGGGGGCCCTCCGGCACTTGTAAGTGGCTCGTCCTTTAACAAAGTGTAATGTACGGACGTACGTCTCGCGAACCCGTTCGTCTTCCTCTCGCGAGGCGACCGGGATGGGAAAAGCGAACGGCCTGGGAGACTCAATGGAGCTCTCTGTTCAGGACGCTGCTGCTGCTGCTGATACCGGAGAGAGAGAGAGAGCGAGAGAGAGAGAGAGAGAAAGAGGAGATGGGAGAACAGCCGAAATGCCTGCCGAGCTGCTTGCTCTTATCGGGAGGGATGAGGAGCGGAGGGCATGGGGAAGTAAACTGTTGTCTTCGCGTTTTTACAGACAGCGAGTGGAATGTCAATTTTTTTTTTTTTAGAGTTTTAAGTTTTTATTATTCCGATTCGAAAGCAGACCAGTCGGCGTGAAAAGTTTTCGTCAGATTTACAGAACTTAATCAAGAATTTTTCCAGACCAAAACTTAGCCCAAGATTGCAAAAGTTTCCTGGAAGAGCAGATAGCACTATAATACATGACGTCAGCCCCCGACGAATCGCACTCCTCGCCTCCGCCTAACGGCGAGCGAGCAGGCAGCGATATCAGCTCGTGCATTACAACGTACAGCGGCTAATTAAAAGCATGTTAATCCTCTCGCGTCCCTCGAACACACGCTCCATGCAAAACAATGAAATAAATCCGCTCTCTCTCTCTCTCTCGCGCGCGGCGATAAGAAAAAGTTCATAGGCGCGTAATCCGGCGGATTTCCGAGCAATTAAAAACGTTCGGAGAAGCGCGCGCCGTGCGCGAGTCTCACACCGCGGGCGTCAGTGTGGCTGAACTCGAAAAGGGCAACGCGCCTTTTTTCTCCATGGCCGGCTAACCGTGCGAGGCTAAGAGGCACTGCTGCCCGAGCCGATGGAACAGGCATCGCATTAACGCCCGAGAGAGAGAGAGAGAGAGAGAGGGAGAGAGAGCTGCCTTCTTCCTTTTTTTCCTTCCTCCTTTTCTTTCGCCTGCGAACAGTTTTTGAGTTACGGTCTAAGCGGAGAGAGAGAGGCTTATCTTTTTAATTAAGAGGGCAGCCGGGAGGGGCTTTGATATTCCGTTTTTTTAATGGACTGGCAAGTGCAGCCTCGTTCGATCGCGTCGGCTGGAATAATTGAAATCTTCCAATTCTATCCCCCCCAAGAACTCGTTCGAAAATCCGCCTGTCCGGGCGAAGGCGACGATAATGGCTAATCGCCGAGCGAATGAAAGGCGCCCCGCGACAATGCGAGAGGTACACGCCATTACGGTACACGCGCGATGCGTCGCGATCGAGAACGAGCGATTTTCGGGGCCCCGGTAATAACGGGCCCCCCCCCCTCCCCCCACCTCGCCGAGACGCGTTTTCTGCATCTTAACGAAAGCCCGGGGCCCCCGACTCGCGGTGCTCGCGCCACCTTTTGTCGCGACGATTTATCGGGTGCGATCGAGCGTCCTTTTAAGAGTCGTCAAGCTGCTGCTCGCGCTGCTCTCCTCGACGAGCCTTTTGTTCGGGGGGGGGCCCTCTTTACGGGGCTATGCTGATTCCGGCCGGCACGCGGCCCGTTTGCCAATGCTCGCTCGCGTGTCCCTCGTGGCTTTTCATTCCTTTTTAATTGGAGCTGCTTCGGTGGCACTTCTTTTCGCGACGCGGCGGATGTTGATTTATTTTTGATTACTCGTCGCTCGCCGTCGTCGTGGAAAGCTTTATCGAGAGAGAAAAGAAAGAATGTTCGCCGCTTGTAATGCATCGAGATTACGGCGCTTCCGCTGACGTGACTATTAATTTTTCATTAACGAGAGAAATAATCGAATGGAAACATCGCGAGCGAAGGCTTATTGGATACATAACTACAAGAACATTACTTGTAAGAGCCGCGAGTGCAATCTAAATGATTCTTTGTTGCAGGCGAATCTAGGCGTAGCGCAACGCAGAACGACAAGGTTACAGGACCGTACTGCTTCTGACTCCTCAGTCAATTCAAATGGAATGAGATACAAATCGTAGCAGGAATTTTTCACGGTGCGTGATTACTAGGCGCCTCTCTCCGTGGAAATTCAAAGATCTTGTTTTCAGACTCGTTTGAAACTTTTTTTTTCTCTCGACCGAAGCCTTAGCCTTATCGCTAATGAATAATTGCCTCGTTTTTATTTTTTTTTTTTTTTCTTCCGCTCTTAATTGCCCTTTGCAAAAATTAGTTTTATAATGAAAGAAGCTGTAAGCGAACGCGTTTCGACATTTTAATCGGAGCAAAGTTTAAATTTACGGTGAACTCCTGCCGCGCTCGAGTAATTTTTCAGCTCGAACGTTGCAATCCAACTTTTTATGCATGCGTTTGAAGCGCTGAACGAGAAAAACGAATGAAATACAAGCCGTTCGAACGAATAAAAATGTTCCGCGTACGCATATCAATCGGCGGCTGCGCTTTTTCCTCCCACGAATCGCCAATCAAATGAATTTTACCGTCGAACTAATTATAATCGATTCTCCGTGTATTTATCCAGAAAGCATAAACTTTGGCGCGCATAAACGAGGCGAGGCCGAAATCAATTTTCCCCCGTTTAACGAACGCAAATACGCGCCTTCGGCGAAACTTGCCGCCACAATCAATAATGGCCACCTTTCCGCGCACAAAACCGGAATCCCCGCAGGCCAGAAACCCCAGAAACCGGCAAAATTCCGGGAAATGACATAGAGCTCCGCGGCTTTCCTCGCCGGTCATCCCCCGTAATTAACGCGATAAATTCATCGGCGCGATACACTTCCTCCTCGGCCGATGTAATCGTTAGCCCGAGAGAGAGAGAACTTGACCTCTCTTCCCGGCTCGCGTTACGCCGCCGCATACCGGCGGTACTCCTGGCCGCTGGAAATCCTTCTCGAAATGACGTTCGGCAAGCCCGCGGCGCGGCGCGCCGAGATTGATGAATCGGGGAGGGAGAATTCCTGAGGGCGCCGCGCGGAGGAGGGGCAGGAGGACGCGAGTATTCCCCGCGGAGTCGGCACGGCGCGCGCGCGCGCACGGGGATTCCCCCGAGGAGGCCCGCGACGCGGCTTTTTCGCGGGGATGGAGATTTTAATGCGAACCAGTCAATTTCTCGGTTTCGCGGTGGGCTTTTGGGGCTGTTTGCTTGCCTTTCGAGTCGACAGTTAATCAAACTATTTGCACAATGTCTCCTCGAATTGCCGCGTTTTTCCACACGCTTCTAAATTTTCGTCAATGCCACGAGGCAGCTATGACAGCCCAACTTATATATATATAAATCAGCATTAACGTTCCATCAAAGCGGAGCCATTAAACGCGCCATTATCCATCAGCAATAACCGAAATAACAGCCTGGAACCTTCGCAGCCGCGTCCAGCATGAATCACGGCGACAATGACGATCACGTATCCATTAGCCGTCCGCGTTTCGACTCAGCTCGCCGCGCGTCAAAGTCGGCGTCTCTCGCCATTAAAGCCTCGCCGCGCGCGACGCCGGGCGAAAATTTATATATACGCGCCGTCCTTTTTACGCCACCTTAAATCACGCCATTAATAAGCCCGCTCCCGCGGGACTCGGCACTTTCTCTCTCTCTCTCACTCACTCGTCGGCCGACGACGCGGGAATTGAAAGGAGTTTTATGAAGCCGTCCGCGGCGCCTCTCGTTAAAGTCATTTTGTCCCCACGGGGATAATGATCGCGAGCCGCCGCCGCCGCTCGGCGGAGAATCCGCACCGCTTCCAAGAGCCAGGGGAAGGAGTATGTGGAAGCGCGCGCCGCGGGGAGACTCTCCCGGGAGAGGCGGGACGAGGCGCCGGTTATAATTGAAAGGACAAAGTGCACCGAGGAGCGCGCCTTGTGTTGGGCGCGGAGGCGCGGAATCGGACGGGTGTGGGATTTCTTTTTGGGGACTGTCGTTGGGAGTGGAATGCTTTTTGGATTTAAGGCGCTTGATGAAATGGATCGGTGGTGGATTTTTTAGTTAAGAAACTTGTTGGATAGGTTTGTGAAAATAATCTCTAATTTACGCGCTAAAAATGAAATAAATCAGCTTAAAAAAATTGTTATCTTTATGGAGACCGTAAAGATAACGCGACATTTTCGGCATTTGCATAAAAAAATCTTTTTTATCTCTCCTCCGGCCGCATAAAAACGAGCCTCCTGGGAAAAATTCTGCCAAAATATCGCCAATATTTATATCAAAAAGTCGTCCTGGATAACAGTAAATATATGTACAATACACGCTTCAACAATATTTGTTCGGATTATCAAACGAATAAGGGATTTTTTTTCGATTTTCGAAGAAAAATGTGCGCAGCCAAGGAACAATTTTATAAACGCCGAAACAATTTTCTTGCAGTTTGCCTTACGGCGTAGCGTTCGCGTCGGCTAAAATACTTTCGATGCGAGATAAAATTTTACGCGTTCCTTCAAAAATACTCGAGGTAGCCAAATGAATCGGCTCCTTGCGACCGTCGCGCGCGCGGCATTTGGCGAAATATTCATTTATAACTGTGCGCCGTCGCGAATTGATGGATCGAGATTTCTGCGCGAGCAATTTCGAAAAACTGTTACGCCGCGAGCCGCAGATGTGTATAACAGGGTTACATAAAAAGAGCTCATTTTCGAGTTATACCGTAATGGCCGAGCGAATCGGGAGGTGTTCTTTTTTTAAAAATAAGACGCTATAATGTACGGTAAAGCGCATGAATTATTCATATTGTTTTCGGGGGGGGGGGGGAGATTCGTGAGCTATTAATAAGTACGGAAGCATTTCGTTGGGCTTTTAATTTCGAAAGCACCTTTTAAAAGGCGCGATAAGTCTGAAAAATGCACTTTTTCTGCGCAATTATTTTTCATCGTGGTTTCATAATGGTTTTTCTGTTTTATATACGCACAATTTTTGCCTTGTACAGTTACGCGTTTGAATAATCAAATCCTAATTATAATAAATTACACGGAACACCATAAAATCCGCGATCGTAAAGCGCTTAAGGAACAGTTTGTACGTTTCAGCGAAATTGAAATACCACCGCTCGATAACCCATCTTCAATTGCCTCCCCCCCTGGCAAATTAGCGAAATAACTCAAAACTAAAAGGCGTCGACCGGCGCGAAAAAGTCCCGTCGCCCCCCCCCTTCCCCGTCCCCCGACATTGTATTAACCCCCGTAATATATATAAGAATCGAGCTCGCCGGCTCTTATCCCATCAGCGGGCCGTATCTCCCCGCTCGGCAAAGTAACGAGCCTGCCTAATTAAGTTCAGCGCCTGGCTCCATAAGTCAATGAAGCGCGGCCGTCCGGGGCGCGTTTCATTAGAAGCTCGCGCGCGCGGGGCGAGAGGCGGGAAGCGGGAGAAAAAGCGGCGGCGGCGGCATTTCGCGCGCTCGGAATAACGAATGCGCAAATTGGTCGTAACGCGCGGCCGGTGCAGTGCGCGCGACGCGCCGCGCATAAATTAAGCGTGCATGCGTACGTTCGACGGCGCCGTCGACGCGCGCGCGCGGCTCTCGCGGCGCGTAATTCGTTCGATCGCCCGTAGATTAGCCTGCCGCGGGAGGGAGAGCCAATAGCACAAACGGCGCGCCGGGGGAGGGGGAGGCTTTTCCTTTTTGCGAGAGCCTCGTACGTTTTCGGACCTCTTTCCCCGCGCGGAATGTTCAATTACTCGCGTTTATTGCCCGGCCGCGGGTAATGCGGCGCCGCTTTTTGCGGGGATCCCTCGCGGAGTTACGGCCGTAATGTGGATTTCTTGTTCGGGTTGCGTAATGTGCCCGCGCGCGAGGGTGTTTATGAATTTCAGGTTTGATTGTAATTTCGAGGAAGGGAGTGCCTCGCAGTGCCAATATTGATAAAACTGCCGGATTCCCGAGGAGTCGACGAACTCTCCTTCGGCGGTCCGTGAACGATAATTTTCTTTCGACGCCTCCGCGCGTCGGCTGATGCACGTTCATGTGCAAAGAGTATTTAAAAACGATACTACAACCGAGTGATTATACCCAATTTGAATAAATTCAAATGGAACTCCGACGCGCGAGATTCGCAAGGAGCATATGCCTCCTCCGATGCGTTTTCCCAGAGTTAATTGCCGGGTAATCGATGGCCGAGACCGGCAATTTACTCGGAAGGAACGTGCGAGAGGCGTTAAGCGCGCGGCTCTCCCCTCGCGTCGCGCGCACCGCCGCGAATCGAGAAGACCCCCGACTCGCCGCTCCGTTCCTTGAAAGCTACGTGGAGGAACGTCCTCGCGAGCCTTCCCCGATGCGGCGGCGGCGGCGCTTCTTTCCGCCTCGGAATTTGGTAACTCTCCGCGGCGGGGCGGGATTAGCATATAAATTGGATGACTTTTCCGAGGGATCCATTATATCGGCCGCGGGAATGTAACGACCGGCGAGCGTTCGCGAAGCGGATCGGGCCGCATTGGCCGCGGACTTTTTGAATAATTCATCGGTTGGAAAATGAAAATCGATGAAGTAAAAATAAGAGAACTAGTTTTATAAAGAGCGCCGGGCAGCGCGGGTCCGAGCTTCAATTAGCAAACATTGAGCGAATTAAGCGGGTTTAAGAGCCTCGGTGTTAACGAGTTGGATAATTAAAAAAGACAGTGCGTAATGGAGGGAAGTCGCGCGCGTGCGCGCGCACCTTGCAATTTGGCGAGGCCAGTTTGTAAGGGCTCGTTGCGTTATAACGCGCTTATCTGCAAGTAAGATTTGCGCGGCGCTCGACGCGCGAGGAGGTGGAGAGAAAGCTGCAAGTTCGATGACCACGAGCCGTTCGAAAAAGCTGCTTCGACTCTTGCGTAGCTGGCACTTTTATTATGATACGTACATGTTGAGCAGAAAGCGGCACTTTCAATGAGATTAGCTGTCAGGATGAATTTTCTATAAATGAATTAGACGAAATTGGCTTCTGAAAAGCTTTTCCGGAAGTTGAGCTTAAAATGTACACGGAGAAAAATCGCTAGTGAAATGTACTTAAAAGGTATAAGCAAAAGTTACTGATTCTGACTCTGAGAGACAGAAAGAAAAATGACGTCTTGGATTCGGTAAAATTTAATTACAAAGCTGAGTAAAGTTTACTTACGTCTTTGCTTAACTTTTTAAGCAACTTTTACTCGCATTTAAGGTAAATTTTGCTAGCGATTTTTCTCCGCGTATATATACGGGCTACGTTTTAGAGTTCAATTCATTCCCGCATCTACCTTCTGCCATTTATAATTACGCGTATTGATCCTTCTAAAATTACGTTACGCCGACCGGTGAGCCAATAATATATAAGCGTGAAACTTCTCGTTTATTCTCTTCCCGTCTCCGTTTCGCTGACGTATTTAAAAATTCCACAGTCACATTTATTATTTGAATTTATCGCCGAAGAAAATTATATTTCCTTATTTATAAAAAGAAAACCCCTTTATAGCTTCTTAAATCTTAAATATATGTTGCGCAATATTTTTAATCTGCTAATTATTTTATACTGCACGCGAAAATTGCCAAAATACCTCGCATACTTTTTACAGAAAAATTTAATGCACATCTATTGAATTTTCCTCCGATAAAATTCGAGAATGTTCCTTCGTCGAAATCTCCATCCTCGAGTCCGAGGTCGCGGAGCATCGGCTGCCAGGATCCACGCAACGTCGCGGCGCCACTCCGCTTCCTCGCAGCCGCGGAGCGTGACGTAAATACGCGCGGAGCGCATCTAATCCGGACGCGTCGACAAAAGCCGCGCTGGAATCGAGAGCCTCCCCGGGCGGCTGCCCGCCCGCGAGCGTCGCAAGTGGCGTCTCTTCGTTTATCGGAACGAGGCGCGAGTCGCTGCGAGACGCGGCGGCTCTGGGATGCGCTCGACCGGCCGTGATTCATAACTGGCGATTCCTCGAAATCGCCGCGGGAATCGTCAGTTTTTCAAAGTCATTGTTTTGAAGCGAGATTTGCGACTCTATTTTGTTCGGGAAATCCCTCGGCGCGCATAATCGTATCCGTATACAGATTCGCATCGCTGTTTATGCAACAAACAATCAGCGGGTCTCGAGCGTGCGCGAGTTAATGGGATAATTCGACGTGTCTTGCAACGAGAATACACGAATTTCAGGGAACCTTTCCCGAAACGATAATTTTCAAAACCTCCTACGTTGATAACGCTCAGCTTCATACTCGTCTTCACAACCGGCGAGCTTATCGAGGAATCATCACCGCCGTCCTAGGCGACAGCTGAAACAAGACAAAAACCTTCCGCGGATCAATTAATCACCCTCCCCCGTCCACTTTCCACGCGTCCTCGCCCCGTTTATAACCCTGTGAAAAAATCCTCGACGAAAGAACGACGCGCGCGGGGTCCGGAAAAACTAGCCCCGGTATCAACGCACTTTCCTCGGAATTGACGGCGCCGCGCGACTCTCCCGCTCGTTACAGGCGTCTCCCTCCTCGTTTAAATTGAATATCCTCGCCGCGGCTCGCTCCCGGCGAAGGTTTACGACGCGCGACAAAGTGTATCCGCGATCGCTGAATTCATAAAAGCGCGCGATGATGACATTGTCGCCGCCGCCGCTGATTTATAAGCCGAGCGGCGGCGACCGCCGCGCTCGATTTGCTCCGTAATCGGATATCGGGCTCCGCGCGTGCGCGTAAAAAAGAGCGAGGGGCGGAGGGAGGGGGGCCTATTAATTTTGTCAGCGGCGGCGGCGCCGAGCAATTTCCCGAGGATGATGCATCAGCCGTTTATTCCGCCATCATTCAATTCTTCCGGGGGCCTTTAGCGGATTGATTTAGAGGCCGGTTTACGCCGCCGCTGCCCGCCGGGGAAAAACGACCGCCCGACGGTCTCGCCGCTGACGGGGATTTGCGTTAAATCGCCGCTTAATCGCTCGTTAAAGAATAAACGGCGTCGGGGAGCCGCGGCCGTGCCGACGCCTTTTGCATACATTCGTTCAGGGCGGCTAATTTATGCAGTCGAGCCGCGGAGTGTCGTAACAATTAGCGGGGATTTACGAAGGCATTGATCGACAGTGAGTGGCTTTCGGTGCTCGGGCCTTTAATGCACTCGCTTACGGCGAGGATTTCAGTGGCAGACTAAATGATATAGTCTTGAAATGCGTCTTGGACGATTATTTACAGTATTTTTTTTTTTTTTTTTTAATACTCAATCTTGCATTCACGCGGTTCTATTGACTAATAAGGCCTTTTTCATTTGTACCGTTAGACCGGCACCAATTCGTCCGCGTTAATCCGGAATATTTCACCTTCTCTTTCTAGTATAACGAATCAAAATTTCCTCTGAAAAATGCGTTGGCACCGTACAGTATCGAGTGTTTTTTTTTTTTAAAAATCACAATCACACCTGCTCCCGACAGACGCGACTGATTACTCCGAACCGTTAGCCGGAATTAAACGCGGTCAAACCACGCCTATTTCGAACGAAATCCCTGCGCCCTTTCAATCCAAGCCAATCTTCCAAATGGAACAGAACTCCTTTTTCTCTCCTCGACATTTCGACCAAACGCAAGGTACTCGCAAAATTACGCCGCGCCCCGAGAGAGCACGATCAAGAACGCCCCCGTCACAACCCCGTCCGCGCACCGCTCCGATCGCGAGGCGCGCACAATTGCAGCCTCGATTTCCCGCTCGCCTCGTCGGTCACGTATGCACGTCGGACTCGCTCGGACCCCAATTCGGCGAGCCGGTCGCGAGGCTCCGCTTTGTTTTCTTATACGCTACGTCCCGTCGGCCGCTCGTCCTAATTGGATCGTTAGGAGAGGGATATCGCCTCGCGCTTTGCATAATCGTTGCGCCTCGTGTGTCCGGGGAGGGGTTCGGCTGTACAGTTAAATAAATTCGCTCGCCGCTGTTAAGAGCCGCGCGGGCAACGGGTTCTCGGGCGAATCGGAAGAACGAGCGCCGAAAATGCGTGGCCGCGACGAACTTATCTTTTTTCGCGCCGGTCTGGATATCCGACTTCCCGCGCTGCCCGCGGAGTTTCGCACGGCGGCGTCTTTGCTTCTGGCTGGTTTTGGCGCGCGGAATGAGACACAAAGGAATGGATTATTAACGACGTCCGCAGCTGTGTTTCTTAAAGTTTGGCCTGGGTTTGTATTAACTGCGAAACAAAAAGAATGATTGTGCTTCTGTGGAGTTTAAAAGCGCATTGTTGGCTTGATAACATAATTGAGGCTCAAAAAGTACAGCTGGATTCCCCTCGTGTTTTATAAAGTTCCGTTTCAATTTAAATATTCCGAAATGAAGCTTTAGCTTGCCACATCTCAATTTTCATCACCCTCTCGCCGAAAAAGCTTTCACTTATTATACCCGACGGCACAGGCATCAATTCCCCCCGCAATCCCGCCAATTATCGCGCGATCCCGACGCGCGGAAGCCGCGCGCACTTGGGTACACGGAGAGAATTTTCGCTAAAAAATTACCCGAAATTCTGGGTAAAAGTTAGCCGAAAATAGTGTAACCGCAAG
>JAWWEM010021645.1:8592-19826 GCA_035582935.1 Ormyrus thymus | reverse complement strand
TTTAAATTAAAATTTATATGTTAAATAAGAATGTAATTAAAATTTTGTAGGATTAATAAGTAAATATAGAATGTAAATGTAGAATGTAAATGTAGATTAAAATTTTATATTTAAAAAGTGAGATTTTTCGCCGATACCTTTTCTAGCCAGCAAATGCATATATTTTTAATACTTTTCGACACGGGTGTGGAAGTTGATAATTCTCGCTTCGCTCAGGCGAAAAATGTCTCGCGAGGTAAATAATCAACTTAAACACTTTATTATCGAACATAATTTTACGAGCACCGAAAAATAAGTCAAAGTCGTGACTTTCAAGTTAGAGTGGTATAGATATTTTTAAACTAGGCAAATTTTTAAAAAATTGGTCAAATACTGACGAAATAATGGTGAAAACTTCCACCAGGGCAGGTATTTAGTATATAAATTTATACATTGTTATATTTTCATAAACAATCTTCTACATCCACGAGTTAAAAATTCCAATAAAAAAATTATAAGATTCAATTTCTCTACGATCAAATTCAGTCGGTAAAAATTGTCTATTCTCTCCGAAGTGTTTAATTGTTGCCGAGGAACGAATATTCCTCGGAATATTCTCTATGAAATGTCATAAGGAAATCATATAACTCTGGAAAGACTCCTCCATTTCCTCTACACCTCTACAGCAGCTGGGCAACTTTCCACGTAAAAACGAGCCTTACTTTCCCCGAAATAAACATTAGCACAAGACAAAGGAGCGCCTCGGCTCTTCCTGGCTCTCCCTGGGCCGCGTGCATAATTACCCAGCGCGCGCGTTACTTACGCGCACGTAATACGTTCCGGATATCAAAGCGCACCCAGGCAGTCGATGCCGCGGCTGCGGAGAACGACGACTGGCTGGGGGAGAGGGGCATCCTTTTCCTCGCCTCTTTCTCCTGCGATTTCGTGCACCTCACTTTTACCGTTGCTCGGCAGCCGCGCGCCTGCGAGCGAGAGAGATAGAAGCGGGGGATTCCCCCTGGTGATGCGTCGCGTAAACCCGGTCGTGCGCTCTCTGTATCGCTGGATGGTATGCGCGTGCTTCTGCCTCCTATTGCTTTGTGCGTGGAGATTCGGTCGAGAGGCGCGCTTTCATGCAGGGTGCTTTTGTGAAATTGTATTTTTTCAATTGTGTATATATAACATAAATTCATGTTACAGAATTCGATTTTTTTATTATAAGACATTAATTATCACGCACCTTTTATTTTGATTGAAACGTGGCCACTTTATATAATTATGAGTTATACATATTTTTTAATGAAGAAGGGTAAAAAATAAAGCTTCTATTCATCGATATTAAAATCAATACACTTGTACGCTGTATCTTGTATATCGTACAAGTGCCTATTGAAAAGAAAAATAATAAAAAAAAAGAAAGTTGATTTTATGATTTGTTGAAGAATTATAAAATTTACATAAAAAATACCGATAGATAAAAAACAAATAATCTTTTATTGTAAACTTTTGATTTCTAAATTCTTTAAAAAAAAAACGATCTTTACGTAAAGCAACATATTCTTATCTGCGCTTTAAATAAAAAGCGTAGTTTTATCAAGTTTAGAGATTTGTTTGAATAACATTCCAGAGGACAGCATGAATTAACAATGTTTGACTAGCCATTTAATCCCAAGGCTCATGGCACGCCAAAAACTAAACGTCGATTCTTTTGAATTGCAGCCTCTCGGCCTCGCCGTCTGTGTCGAGCGCGTCGACGTCCTCCTCGTCCTCCTCGTGCTCGGAAGTGGATTGGTCCTGGGTCGAGGACGTGGAGCCCGACAGCTGCCGGCACTCGGCTGCGTGCGCGAGCACCTCAGCAACGTCGGCCGTCGCGGCGGAGGAGGCGGAGGCGGCAGCGGACCCGAACCTGCGGTGCAACGGCGGCGGCGGCGGCGGCGAGTGCCCCCCTCCCAGCGAGGAGGCGCGCATGCGCCGCAAGCGGCCAGCCGGCCGCGAGAGCGACGCCAGTGTCGCGATGTCCGTCGCCGCGGCGGGAAAGACCGCGTCGCCGCCGCAGCCGGACGCGGCCCCAGCGCGGATCCTCGTCGCGCACCTCGTCCGCATCGCTAATGACTGTGTCGGTGATCCCGCGTCCGCGGGTGCGGATGCCGCCGACGAGCGGCGCGACCACGTCAGGGTCTCCGGGCAGCCGGCTAACGACAGGTGGGTGCACTTGCCTGCTTTTTTTTTGCTCGGTTTGTGAATGAAATGTGAAGCGCGCGAACGAGTTTTGAGGGGCTGGCGCTTGAGAGGATTGCTTTGGGTTTTAAATGATCGGTGAACTTTGGGTTATCTTTTGCGTTATTGTATTAATTAGGCGTGATTCCAATGTAAATTTGAAGCGAGTTTTATCATATAATCTGTCGTTTTCTTTATTTAAAAGTTTCTGGTACATGAACTGACTATCGGAAAGCATTTTTTAAGGCTTTAGTTTTGGAAATAGGAGCTGCAAAAATAATTTATTTGTAACTTAATGAAACAACATTAAAGATATAACGCGAACTTTTCAAAAAGATTAATTTGTATTTCTGTTTGATAAACGAACGTGAGATCTATGTAATGATAAATGAATGAAAATGCTTGGGAACTCGATTATTTATTCAGCGGAGATGAATGTCTATTCATCGACGCATTTACGATAAATGGCCAGGAAACAGGAAGCGATCAAAGTAAGAAACAAAATTAAATGCACTTCAAGCGTTATTTACTTTATTCATAAACACTTCCTTCTTATTCTGTTTAACATACTTTAAGCGCAGCTTTAAAATAATCCTTTAAATTATTTATAAATAATAATTAAATATTTTATTTATCTTTTCAACGAATTTTTTATCAATATTATCGATTTTAATTTTATATAAATTAATACAGTAACGTGAAAGTTGTCAAAAATGCCCCTCTTTGAAAGTTTCGTGAATAATAAAAACCTTATTATTTATTATTATTATTATTATTATTATTTACGAGTAATTATTTTTGTTATTATTTATTTACGAGTAATCGGTATAGTTTTATACCGAGATGTACCGATTATGAACACTCGCTACGTTCCAAATAAATCCTTTATAAGTTTTCTTTAAATAATCTAATAGCTTTACTTTTAATTACATAATTACTGTGCACAGTTATAAGGACAAAGAAACTTATACGATCGCGTCTTACTAAAATCTGCTATTTCTACTGGATTCATTTTTACACTTCCTTTCCGTTCCAAAAAAGGCTACGTAAACTTGCTTTGCATCTAACGAACAGTAATTGAATTAGCATATTGATTGTATTCTCGTGCATATCTTCTTCATTAGTTCTGTTGTTCTGTCGGATGCTGTCACGGAACTGTCCGCGCGCGCTGCAGTCGAGAGTCGAGCACTTTGTTTTGCTTGACATTCAAAACAACCCGTTCCCGATGGACAATAGATACACATTTGAACAATAGCTCTCGCTAATTTTTTGGGGGGGAAATCAACGTTGATTGCGATGTTCTTTCAAAAAACGTTTAACAAAATGTATGGGTGCATGTCTTCGTAATACTTTTTTATGATTTAATATTTTGGGACATCACCACTTTTAAAATACTACGTCGCGCAAGGAATTGTATTTGTCCAAATGTAATATAGGACTGATAGCCAAGCGTATTTATAAAGAGAATTCAAATATGACAAGTTGTAAAATAGTAACCAAAATCAAAAGTGTTTTTTATTTTGAAAAAAAATTCACTTTTGTTGAAAGCCAATTATATAAACATTACTAAACCGGCTGAGTAACATTCAGATTATCAAGAATAATCACGTGAGTCAATGTTTGACTTGATACTGATATCTACGGACATAAGAGTTTTAATGGTAATTCGAAAATTGATTTACACTTTTTTGTCTTTTCCTGAACAATGACGAGTTTCTTTATTACTTGATATGAAAATATCTTTTAAATTTAAATTAAAAGTGTTTAAGTTAAATTATTTGTTAATATTTTAATAACTTTTAAATTTTTATTGAATGTATCATAAATCTATTTTAAAAAGAAAGCAAGAGCTCAATTGAATACTTATAGTTTGTAGTTTTACCAGTTTTTTCTTTCTACATCTCTTTTATATTCAGTATATTGAAAATTACAATGCATCTGTTGAATTTAATTGTTTTATTTTGGTGTGAAAAGCTGTAAAAAAGAAAAGAGAAATATTTATCTCGGCCTTGTAAGATCGGGACCAATAAGTGTAAAAGATCATCGTCATAACTTTCTATTTTATGACGTACATTTTAAAATTAAATTTCGTTTACAAGACTTTTTTCTTTTTGAAAAAGAAATGAAGAATTTTCTTTAATTTGAACATTCTTATTATTTTCTCTTCTAATTCTCTTTACTTACTTGGATTCAGAATTTACTTCCCGACTGACACAAACAGAGATATTCTGTCAATGACAACGCCAAGATGTGGTCGCTTCATGCCAGCTGCCACTGGGTTGGTTTGACCTACATTTTTTCATTGTGGAGCATGTTTTATGTAGCCTGCATTATTTATTCAATCTTTGTTTAGCATGCAATCTATCGAGCTGTAGTGCGAATGAACACTGAAAGATAGATTTTCTATTAATAAATATTCTTTAATTTTTAAAGAGGTCCGACTTATTCAAGCTATTTTATACTATTGCATTTTTAAACCTAAAAAACTTGTACGTCAAAGACGATATGATTTATTTATGGCTCTATTAAAATATATGTAAATCCATTCCATTTATGAAATTTCTAACGAAAATATTTGATGTTTCACAATAAAATAATTTTCTAATTGTTAACTGTAACGATCCAAACATAATTATAGAGATGAGGTTAAATAAAATATTTCATGTTCAAATAAATGTCATTTAATATTTAATGGTAATCTAGTTGAAAAAGACTGCTATATATATGAATTTATATTAAAAGCTTCAGTAACTCCGTTTCTATAATTTAATAAAAAACTTTATAAAAAATATTAATGAAAATATTTAATCACGTAAATCAATTAACTGTTGAATACTGCAATAAATCGCTTAAAAGTTAAGGAGTTATTTCCATTTGTAAAACTGAGTAGCATTCATATTAAGAATGAAAAAAAATGTACAAAATCATAGAAAATTAATAAAGCAATTGTACTAATAAATAGTGTACAGAATTTACATTTTCAATTTCAATATACAAGTACCTTCTTTTTGGTATTGAAAAAAATGACCTAGTCAATATTATAAAACTGTTGGATAAGGCATTCGCTGAATTGGTAAAAGAAAAAAATACCCCACCCTTTATAGAAAATTTCATTAAAAATAAGTATAATAATATTAAAATTTTCTCTAAAGAGGGTGATATTTTTGTACTTTGGCAAGTCTATAAACGCTTTACCGAACAGCTTTTACTAAACTATTTCTTTCAGTGCGATGCCCGTAAAAAGACATTTAACCAGACAATTTTGTAGTGTATTAAACAGCATTAAAAATATCGTTTCAAAGACTGAAAATCCTCCCGAACTAACCGCACCGAAAAACATTCTGCTTCCAGTCACAGCGGCACGCTACCATGGCTGCGAGCCTCCATGCGCCGGCTGCGCCAGCTGCGCTCCGCGGACGGCGGCAGTCCCGCGTCGGTGTCGGCGCCGAACTCGCTGCCGGACATCGCGCTCATCGCGCCGGAGATCCTGGCCGCGCAGACGAACGACACGACGGGGGACCTGCTGAGGCCCTCCAGCGCCCCGGCCCCGGCGGCGGCGGCGGCGGCGGTCGCCTGCGCGAGCAGCCCCAGGCGCGGCCGCAGGAACGCCGGGGCCGCGGGCCAGAGGTGCCAGCAGAGGCCCCCGGCGCCCAGCACCCCCGCGACCAGGGCGCCCAGCTCCGCGGACTCCACCAGCACCTGCGCGAGCAGCACGGGAACCGGGGCCATGTCCAGCAGCGCGAGCTCCGCCTCGAGCACCGCCGCCAGCCCGCAGCACCAGGGGAACGGCGCGACTTCGAGTAGAAGGTAGGCTTTGACAGATTCTAGATTTAGATTAAGAATCGTATCGGGGAAGAGTTGTCCTTCGCGCTGTGCGATGGTCGCAGTGATTTCCGTCGCCTTGAAAGATAAAGCACCGGGGACTAAAAATAAATTCGCAATTCTATAGTAATGGGAGTGCAGGCTGCTTTCGTTTCTTTATAGTATATTTCTTCCTATATATATCCAGAGTGAACTAAATGAGAATTCGTACAGGTTTGAAAATGAATTTGTGGTAAGAAAATTGATGCTGCTCTAACTGTACTCCTGTGGTTGGCGGTCACCTTAATCATTTGTCAGTTGCAATCAGTTGAAAAGTAAATCCAATTTTACTTTTATATTTTCAGATTAAAGTTAGCTTAATTTCGGAATTTTTACTCGATTGTCTAATCAGTAAATCTGTTTTACATTACACGAATTTACCAAATTAAAATTAATGCATTTACCGAATTGTGAGCATGAGTAACTTTCAGAATAGACGATTTAGGATTCAGGATAAGTTGATATCAGCAATAGAAACAGGGCATTTCATCCTTTGTAATATAGTTTCACAATCAAGCTCGCGCACATTAGCTTGCCACTAAAATTTCTCCAACAATACGTCAACGTCATTCGAAAGTTCGAACACGACATTAACTAGACGTCTGAGCGCCAAAGGCTCAGTAATAGAAGCAAAGCAGTTCAAAGCTCGGCGCGGGGTGCAATTATTATTATTAAGCGAAAAGAGCATTGGCCCAACCCACGACGGCCAATCATCGGGGTCCGAGCATCGATCTCTCCTCCGTCTCCCGAGAGCGGCCAAATAATTAACTGACCAATTGTGAGCGAAGCGACACAATGATCGGCGAAAAACAATTGCGCGCCGGCGTCCCGCCAAGTCTGTCGAGCCCCGTTATTATTACCTATCTGCCCGGCGAAGCCAAGCCCTGCTCGGAGCGGGAAATAAATGGGTGATCGCTCTCGCTCGAGTGTGGGACGACGCGTGGCGCCTGACGCAGATCTTATCGCTCGTTGCTCAAGTGCATTGTAAATACTCGCGGACGAAATCCGCTCTCGGTCTCTAGAACATTTTTCCAGTCCGTCGGGGTGGCTTATTAGCGTGGTAGTTGGTTCGCCTGGCACCTTTACTCCGTCGTTCTCCGCAAACGAGAGCTTTCCAATTAAATCGATTTTTTATACGTGGTGTTTTAATTACAATTGCGAAATACGCAATGTATTGATAAAAATAGTAATTGTACGCGCAATGTATGGTGACCAAAATCAATTAGATAATCGCTATTAAGGCACGGCAATCGCTTTCTTAATTACTTATGTGAAAGCAGTTCTTACTGCAACGTGCGGCTGAACTTTGTCCGAACTCTTTAACTCCGACTTCCTGTGGAACTTTCGGTTTACTGCTGAGATGTATTATCTTGAACGTACCTATCTTCAGAAGACCATCATACCGTATCAAAGTTCGGAAATCCTACGCATTTCGTCACACAAAATATTTCTCCCAAGGCTCGAACCTCAAAAGCATCTGCGCAGTATTCGCGGACGCGCCGACTCCCGCAAAAAGGTCCGGCAGCCCCGAACAAAGCGTTATAAAATCGTCGTAAATCAAACAATGCGAGATCGGCGCACCAAAAATACCGCGGCGCTGATCAATCAACGCCGGCACAAAGGCGACGGATCCTGCATTTCGAATGGAGAGGCAGCTCTCTCTTTCTCGCTCTCGGGCCGTCGCGAGTATTTTTAATCGCCGAGAGCAAACGAACGAATCGTCCTCCTCGTAAGTAAAGCCGGCATTACACGCGAGAGGCTCGATCGGGCAGTAGTGTGGGCGGAGTCGACATGGGTCGCATAACATCTCCGCGATTTCCGCGGTACGTCGCGTTGGCTGCGGCGGCCTGTTGGTTTTGATTGATTCGCCGGGCTCGGAGCTCTTTGGCGCGGACAAAGAACCTCTCCCGTTATCAGGCACCACCCGACTGCTTTATCGCACGATTTGCATTGGATTTCGCGCTTTAATCGGGCCCGGCTCTGATGAGATTACGGCGCGTCATGCGCTGTTTGAGAAGTTTCCTGGTCTTTGAGGACTGTTTGCTGCGGTGATGACTTATAGACTTTTGTTTATCTTCTAATTATGTAAGAGCTTCGGCAGTTGATACTTTTGGAATCATTTTATGATCAAGAATATATTCTGCTTTAATTTTTAATAAAAAATCGATTTATGGCTGCGAAGCGAAAAAATTCCGAAAAATCGCCCTGGGTTTTATGGACCTGCAGTTCCAACTTTATTTGCGCCTTTGACGATTATTTTCACGCACTTCATAACTCTTTTATTTTTAAACTTTCGCCGCATTGACGAATATATGTGAAATGAATTTTCATTAAGATTTTGAAAAGAGATCTTTTATCTTCTTTATTCTTTTCTAAAGTATTTTTTCAGTACACAATTGAAGCTAATTCTTTCTCGTCTCTAAAAATTGAACTCTTACAACGAAAGCAATATAATCACACGATGTGTTTAAAAACCGTCATTACAATATTGCTTCGATACCACATACTCATCGTATAAAAGGACGTCCTTCCTCGGCGATCGTCCTTTCCCTCGCCACATCCAGCGGAAATCGGTGAGTCGGCGAATTCTGTAGGGATCGCTCGCTCGCACGCCTCTTGTGCCACTGGGAGAAAGCTTGGGATTTATACTTCGCGTCCTTCCCGGCGATCGTTGCTAATGGTAAGTCCGATATCGAGCGCACTTTGATGATTGGCGCGGAGTAATGTTACGGCAGGTCGTAGCTTGCTCGTTATTAATGTTTTCATTTTGCAATAAAATATCAATCGTTTTCTTTCATTTTGTCCTTTGCTGCTATTTTAGATGTTTATTAACAATAACCGGGTAATTGCTTAGAAAATTTTCAATTCAAGGTTTATATTTAATATAAGATATACATTTGTTTAACATGAAAGTTTTACCAGAAAATTCAGCACATCTAAAAATTCAAGTGTAGGATAAAAGATGCTATTACTGTGCTCTGCTGAGATACCGTGTCTTTCGTACTTTCCTGAACAATAATAAATTTTTAGCTTCTACACAACGACTTTTAAGCGTTGTAAAAGTTAATAAAAGAATAAAATAAGGTGTAATAATTTTTTTATGATGCGTAAACTTTCTTTATCAGATAATATTAAATCCACAGTAATTGTATTGTGTCGTTTGCTTGGAGGGCACAGTAATTGTATCGTCTGCCCTTGTACCTGTCAATATACCTTATAGGCTTTTGACCCTAATATTATAAACCATTTTAATTCTAATCGAATTATTTCAAAATCTGTGGAATTGATCCAGAAACTGACAAACAATGAACCAGCTTCAATTTATACTCTTTTATTTAATTACCACAGCTTCTTAACGTTAAATAAATTTCAAGTCACAGTAAGCACCGCCCGCGAAAATAAGATTGAACAGCCCATAAAATTGTTCTGCAAAACTGCCCTTTCAGAGGCGAGATTCAAGAGGCGAAATAAACACCGACAGCTCGAAACAAAAGAGACCCTCAATTCCCCGCCCCGAACGCGAATCTCCTCCGCTCGATTCGCGGCGCGTGCTCAGGCACTCCGGCGCATTCCTCCCCAATAATCAGACGCGGGCTCGTTATTAAGAAACTTTAATAACGCGCTATCGCGCATGAACACGCGCTCGCGCGGACGCTTCAATTCCGCCGGCTGCGTGTGCAGTCGCGCGCGGCGCTTTGACGTCTCGGCGATGCGAAGCTTATTTATACGCGCAGCGAGAGAGAGAGAGAGAGGGGGGATCGCGGGACAGGTGCGCGAGTGTCTGTAACTACGTGCGCGCGCGCGCGCCTACTGGAACACGCTCATCCCAGAGCGCGCTTTCCGTTTGCCAGGAGATTCTGAGCCGGGAGGAGGTTTTGCGACGTGTAACCTTCGTTTTGTTCGCTTTCGGTGGGATTTCATTCGACTCGCTGGATGCGATAGTTTTAATGCTGCCGCCGAGTGCGGTTTTCCGAGTTTTGAGCAGCTCTGGAATAAGATCGTTTAATTCAGTCATTATTTTGATTAGGCGCCGTTCGCTTTTAAATTCGCACTAAGCTTGATTAAAAGTAATAGATTTTAATGTTAATGGTCAAAATTTAATCTATGCGCTTATCGAGTCAAACTGGAAAACTGCAATTTGGCATGTACAACCTGTCATTAAAACATCGGTGCAATTATCGACAAGCTTGCTGTAAATTTCCTGATGAATATTTTGCATTCGTTATTCAAGAAGAATCTATCTAGCGTATTTAGTTCACTTTAAAACAGATTTAATAGTTTCGTGCGAGCAACGATTTTCGCGATAAGAGCGTGTGTGACAGGGAAAAGAAAATATAAAACCTAAAATTTTTTTCCCAACCTCGAGCAATCTCCGCCGACGCTTCAGTCTCGGAACTTCAATAGCCTTCGGCGAATTGCGAGGCTCTCAAGTGCGTTGATCCTGGACGGTCTTAGTTCTTCAAAATTTTAACTCCGAGGACTAAATCTGTCGAGTAAAAATTGTCTGCGTCAGCGTAGATAAACAGGAATAGCGGAGGATGACGGGTTTAATACTTCCTCCATATATCTGGCAGGCTTAAAGTATTCGGAAATTGGAGCAATCCGAGCTTTCGCAGATTTTTAAATTAAGTTATTATTTTTATGTCTCCATAAAAGTAGTAATTAATCAATTATTTAAAAAAAATATAATATTTTATACTTTCTAAATTTGTGCATAAAACATGAAAATCCCGACGAGTGGAGCACTTTAACACTCTCTCAACAGAGAGTGATGCTTGAAAAAGCATCACCGTCAAGCTCTTACTTATGCTCTTTGAAAGCGCAATTCGGCCCGGGTAGTTCGCAGCGAGACTGTCGATAGAAGCTGTACATAGCGTGTTAGCAATAATTAATCGCGTCGCTTCGTATAGATTATTCGCGTAGTTTCTCTAAGTGTTGCAACAATGTTTGCGAACAAAATCGAAAGCATTCGGCGCTGACACTTCGGTTTCACCAGGATTACATAAGGCGCTATTGTTCGTCGATAAAAGTCCTTACATCGCGCGCGTCTGTTTAATATTTTACATTAGTTTATTAAAATAATTTGCCGTGAAATAGTGCCGTTGTAAAATGTTTGGAAAGGTTTATTCAATGATTTATTAATGTCTTTGGGCTGCGGAAAGTATTTTATTTTCATT
>JAWWEM010021604.1:0-14493 GCA_035582935.1 Ormyrus thymus | reverse complement strand
ACGACGGCTTTACCATATCTATATATATAATATGAGTCAGTGGAAGCTCAAAATTTGAAGCTAAAATAATCAGTGATGGTCTTGACTTCTTGGTAAAACGATTAACTAGCAAGTCGAAGGTCCTGGTTTCAATTTCGGGAGAGTCACTTTATATTTAAATTTAAAGTAACAATTCAACGTTTGAAAAATCGAACTTATAATTAATCTGAGAGAAGATATTTGTCAACAAATGAATTCTTTAATGAGAATAACAATATAAATAGTATGAATAGTACACTAAAAATCAGTTTTTATTTATGATTGTGGTTTTATAAAGGATAACATACTTATATTATGAGCTTGATGCATTAAAGCGCTTGGGGTCATTAACGAAAAGCTTCATTAATATTAGAAGTTTTTATTATGTAAGGACAGGCTCTTTAATAATCCCGATCATCAGAAAAATTTACATATATGCTCGTAACTGCGTACCAAATTAGCTTATCCATCATTTCTTGGCAATTTATCCGCATTCAACCTACAAAGTAGAAAATACCGTCACTCGAAGTTCGCACGTAGCCGCAATTTAATAATAAAAAAGGACGTCCAAACGACCTTTGCGTGCAGCTATTTCATACCGGCGGAGGGACAATTTGTCCCGCGAAAAAAGGAATTCAATAGAAATAGAGAAATAAAGCGCCGATGACAAAACGAAAGGAGAATTAAGCGTTTAAGAACGAGAAATTTCTTGCGCGCAAAGTCTCCCTTCAGGCCAATTTCACGGACGATCCGCATAATTCTCCGGGCGCGGGGGTAATAATGTTTTACGCCAGGTGTCCCAATGCGTCCGGGTTTCAGCAAAGTGCAAGGAGAATTTCAACTTTCGAGTTGCGATTTTCGAAATTGATGACGTGCGTTCTGGTTTTGACTGAGCGTCGAGACGGGTGTGATAATTTGCAGCTTCAATAATGCTGTTAGCAAGGTAGCTGTAATTTTACTGATATCTTAAAAAAGAAACAATTTAGCAATTTAGGTGGAGTAAGTTTTCTTGCGTGCATCGAAAATAAAATTTAGATTTGGAATTTTATAATTCTACGATTCCGGGGATAAAAATAATTTTTCAGCAAATGTTATCAATTATAACCATGTAAACTACCCAATAAAAAGTAAAATACCGTCTATTACTTGTATTTCAATCTATCGGCATTCGATTTCAGTACTTTATACACATACTCTCCAGAAAGAAAGGCCAATAGAAATATTGAATACCAGCCGTAAGAAAAAGCAGCTCGCCGCGGCGGTCATGCGCAATTCGTTCCGCTCGTTCGAGTAGTAAAATCTCGAGACGGTTCTTCCGGTAGCAGGCATTGTGGCCTCGAGGCAGCAGCGGGCAGCAGCAGCAGCAGCAGCTCTGCGGGCAAAGCTCGCGGCGACTTTTACAAAGTGGCGCGCGCAACAAATGCCCGCCGCGCATACATTAGCCGCATTAATACCCGACTTGGGGATTTATTAATGTCCATATTATATTCGTCCGTGCTTGGGCGCTCTGTGCGTTACGCTTAAGCACCAAGGACGGAGATTAAGAGGGAGGTGGAGAGAAAGATGCGCGGGATTCCGAGGCTTTTTATCCCAAAGTTATTAATAAGGGAATTCTGTCGAGTTCTTTTTTTTCAGGGATGTAATTGAACGAGCCGGGGGATGTTTATCGATTGCGGACGATGTGATTAAGTGCGCTATGCTAATATTTAGGCTGTTGCTTATCGCGTTTGATTGCTTTGTTGCTACGGTGCTTGATTAAGGTTGCTTTATTAGCGGATTAAGAAACAGTTCGTTTATAATGCATCATTTATAAACTTATAATGTACTATAACAGTCTATGCATATAACTATTGGATAATTACTCCTCGTTTAAATTAAAAAAAATGGAATGTAGAACTGTCGGCTTCGTATAGAGAAAGAAACAGTTGTTCCTTTGTAAACAACATTAAATTTATAATAATATCAGAATGCTAATGCAAATAGATAGAAAAAATATTTAATGCTCTTTTCGTAGTTTTATACATTATTCTCTTATTTATAAAACGCCAAGATTAACAATACTGAAAATTACCAAAAATATATAATACTAAATTTTAAAGTTTTTGTTATTAACAGAAATATAAGTCCAAATTAAAAATGAAATATTTCCAAATTAAATGATAAAACATTAATTTGACTGAGTTCGAATTTCAGTCTGCGCACGACATAAACAAAAACCTTCGCGTCCTAAAAATTCGCGCGCACCGCATAAATAGAACGTCGCTGCAGCAGGAAAGAATTAATAGCCCGGGCTTCTCGGAAAGAAAACTACAAAGGAGCAGCCCTGGCTTAGCATTTTCCGAACGTCAGGTCACGGCAGCGTAATTAATACGTATGATAATTAGGCTCTCGGAGAAACTGTCGCCGACAGACGTGCGCTCAGCAGCGAGATAAAGAAGCGGACGTCGAGATTGAAGCCCGATGCATGCCGGAGCCCGCCGAGAAATCGAGCGATGATATATATTCGGCTATTGTTCGACGTCGACGCAGCTCCGCCGTGCAATAACGCGAAATATTTTAGAGAGCTGCTCTCCCGTTCAAGAGTCCACGGAGTTCTGGCTTTTATTATCGAGTGGCTCGTTTTTTGGGAGGATTTTCATTAGGTAAAAGAAAATTTTGTTTTAATATTTTACTGTAGATTGCGATGAAATGTGAATCGCACGTTCGCGCAACTCCAAAAAGGAGTTTGGTTACAGGTGCGAATTAGGACGGCAATCGAGGAGCAACGAACTACGTCCTATTGTTTTGACTTCCATTATTTTGATTTCGTCGAATTTATGAATATTAATAATGTTGACGTTAAGATGCTGCGCGTACATATGATTGTGTGTGTGTGTGTGTTTGGGAAGTCACTGAGATTAATATAATTTAAAGTGAGCCTCGGTTAATCCTTCGAAGTAAAAGGTCGGTTGTTGAGTTTCTGGAATTTCGTGGAAATTTTAGGTGTTTGTGGAGTGGATGTTCGGGAATTTGTTATTTATTATTATTGTATAAAATATTATATGGCATCGAAAATTAATCGAGTGTTCTAAATTATTTCTCAACCCTATGCAAATTCGCGTGATTGGCCCGATCAACTACCGGTTTTGTCAAATAAATAATTTAATTGCCAGGTGCGTTAGGCAATAAACACATTGTTTAAAAACGCACCGTGACATCGGTGAAAAACACACCGATTTTTTAGAATTTATAAAGGATCTACTTTGGTTTCTATTAATAAATGAAATTTTATTAATAAACTGGTACTTTTTGAATTTAGAATATTATATGCCCTTATATTAGTTGTTCTTTTATGCTAAAGTTTAATAGTTCTTTTGAAAAAATCAAATCGGTGATAGTAAGTTTCTTATTCAATTAGCGATTTAAAGCTTTACATGTACACTTATTCAACAATTTAAAAAATCGCGGTAAATTTTCTCAATTTTTCGCTTCACATTAAACTACTCTTAATAAACCAACTCCGCCTCCTTGTACTCCGCAATCCCAACACCCTCCGCGCCCGTTATTTTCCATAAAATAATCGAAATAAGCGCGGCAGCTTCATAATCTCCGTGTTTTAAAGCCCCGCTCTGTCTAAAGGCATTAACCGCGTCGGCAATTTCGACACAGAGAGGCAGAGAGATCTCCGATCCGTGCGTAACACAGCTGAAAATTGCAGCGACCGGCCGTGTAATAAAATAGCGCTCGGCTCGACGTTAAGAGGCTCTTTAAGTGGACAGATGGAAAAAATGCCTGGGCACACCCAGGTCGATACCTCGGAAAATCGCTCAATTTTCAATGGGCGTCGTGCGCCGCGCTCGGAAATTTCTTCATCTCTCTCTCTGCGTCTCTCTCTTTCTCCTTAGCCGCGCTGCGCCGGTAACAGGAGCTCGGGCTCGCGGCCTTGATCCCTTTACTTTTGAATGGCGCGCCGAGAAAGATCACGGCTACTATTATAACGCGCCGCGAGGGTGCAGGAACTTGCGCTGAAGGAGAGGCTAAAAAAGGAGCAGCGAGAGAGGAGGTAAGAAAGGCGACGCGGCCATAATTTTCATGCACACGGGTGTGCCTTCAAGAGCGAGCTGAACTTTTTTTCTCGAGCCTTTCGATCTTATAATTTCCATTTGTCTTCGCGTACATGCTTGTTGATATCAAGCCGGTATGCTTTCACGAGTTGTATTTATTTCTTTTTTTTTTTTGTTAATTTATTGTGATTTATATATGTGTATACTAAAATGTTCGAGAGTTGCAGAGGCAATGTACAAATCTTAGATATTAAAATGACTAATTTGTCAAAAAATAGTTTCTTTCAAATGTTAATTTATACGAAAGAATCTAAACAAAGAATTTTTTTCAGAATAATAAGTATATTATAAGTATTTTGTATAACCATAAGAGATTAAATTTGGAAACTACATCTTATTAAAAAGAAACTTCCATTTGCAAGTCAATATGAAATGAATATATGGATAGACAGTAAAAAATAATTTCCATTAATTAACCCGTGTAATTAGCCCTGTACCTCGATAAAAAAAATCATTTAATTTAAAACATTAAAGCGCACAGGCCATTGCGTCCAGGAGGTGTGTACAAGTGCGCTTCTGCGCAAAACGAAAGTACAGGCGCGGGCGTCAAGTGCAGCGGCGAGAAAAAGGAGCCTGCAGCTGTGGTGCCGACGACGGCCAGAGGCGCGTTCGCCTGCAATTTGTAATTTCAAAGCCCTGCAACTAGCGGCGCGGCTCCGCGGAGATTATCGACCGCGCCGCTTAAATGTGAGAAATATATATGCAACATCGTAATAATGAAGTACGTAAAATTGCATGTGTATGGATGCGTTTATCGGAGGCTGCCAGCTCGCTGGTAGCCGTTTCTTCTGACGTTAGTTTAGGCAAATTGAAACGCGCCGCTCCGCCTGTAAATTGACCGAGTTTTGCAAGCTCGCCCCGCGGTGATTTGATGCGAAAAACCTGCGGCTGCTGTTCTCTTCTTATCGTCGGGGTTTTAATTATATTTTTCAAGTAAAAATAGACTTTACAAGGGGATAATAATGTTGAAAATTTATATAATCTAAGCTTACAGAAAAGTAAAATGTGTTTCGAAAGTGCATTAAAGGTTTAGGTAGTTATAAAATGCAAGGTGAACTCGATGGAAAATTACAGAAACTATTATAGTTTTTGTGTGGAACAAGATTAAGTTTAAACAACCTATTAATTTTCAGTATGTTAATCTTTAACGTACAAATAAATATACATTCTTTTTACTCACAAGGAGAGTGTATAACATTCGGGTGACAGATTGCACCCAAACTGAATCATATGTCTCTCCTTAGCCTATCGATTACTTACCTAGAGTTTTAGAGCTTAGCGCTCACCCAGCCCAACTGCGAACTTAAAATATCGTATACGGGTTAAAGCTAACAGCGACGAAATTGTAAAGGACAGTACCGGATAGGGACAGTTTTGAATAAAACCATCAATAGTATTATTAATTACGGAAGTACCTTATTTCGACACTAATATCCTCGTTTCCTTCCATGTATAAAAGTGAAAATCTTACAGTATCAGTTTGGGTGCAACCTGTCACTCGAATGTCATATAATCTCCTTGTCAGTAAAACATTTAAAGTTTCAAACGTCTCCATAAAAACTCAAATTTAATTAAGTTCGAAACTGCGTTTCATTCAATTGAAGTCAAGTAAAATAATATTATGCAGATTGAAAGGGACTAGCAGATAGGAAAAGATCTAAGGAAAAGCGGGGAAGAAGCCAGCCGGAAAGAGCAACAAGTCGCGGAGGCCGCGTTGGAACTCCGACAGGTAGAAGCTCGCCGGCAGCGAGGGAGCGGGAGAGGGAAGGATAGCGTAGCGCCTTCCTCCGCGTGCTTGCTCATGTAACTAACATCAGATGCATAATGTATGTGTCAGGTCGTGTCGAGGTGTCGCCGCGGCGTGTAAGTAGAAATAGGCCGAGTCGGTCAGCCCGAAAACAAACGAGCTCCGCGGCAAAAAGAACAGGAATAAATGAATCGGCAAGGATGATGAATACAAAGCGATGTTACGTCGCCGACCAGCGATTGATCCTTTTTATTTGCGTTAGATAATTACTAGTAATTCTGTCAGTAGTATATATAAAGTTAATGTTCTTACCATAATGTGACACTAATTCAGTCACTTGAGCGGTTTAATAACTGTAGAAATAAAAATCAGTAAAATATTGCATCTGGGATTAATTTCTTAATGCTTTAAATGTTTAAGAACTAAAGAAATATTTTGAATTAACTAAATTAATCGTCTTTTTACATAAAAAAGCATTTTCGTGAGTTTAAAATTTTATGAAATAACGTTTCTAATAAGCATATATATTAAAGGTCAAATACCGCTACGCAAAGTGATATAGCTTTTAAAAAACGCGCAGTTAAGTTTTGCATTCTTCATCGAAAATTGCAGATTTTGCTTAGGCAATTTAAAAAAAGGCAATAAACTCGGACGCACTTTTCGAATCCTGATTAATTATGAAATAAATTTTTTCGCTCGAATATGCTTTTACTTTCATTATTATTCATACTTGCATGATCGACGTTTACGCCTTGCATTATGCCCACGCATAATATCGTATATTAGCAAGAAAGATTGATGGATTGATAAGTTATTTGTACCATGGCCCACATCGGGCTATTCAGCAATGACAGTACAATGTACCGCCGCTATACGATACATACTGTATGAATTTACAGCTGCATGCGGACACATGAGATTCCTGACTAAATGACGCTCAATAAAAAGCTGCGCTCCGCGTAGAAAGTGTATCAATGGCCGCAAAGAATCGCTCTAATTTATCATAATCACTAACTAGAATTAATGAAAATATGGCTGGATAATAAGACATTCCACATGTCAATAAATATATTTGAGGCAAAGCATAGTATGATGACCCCAGTGGATTCACGAGTGCACTGGCAAATCTTGCCAAATAGGTATGGCGCAAAGGTTGCTTCAATAAATTCGCGAACCAATCCCATTCTCTGAACAATGTCCTTTCCTTAGTGTAGTGAAGTGGTGATAATTTTTTTATAACTAATTAAATCAGTTTTTTGAAAAACATTGTTTCCTGCAATAATGAAGTAATAGCGATCTATAATTTTACAAATCATTTCCATTCCCAAATTCAAAATTTAAAAACTTACCCGCCAGAGATGCGTGTCAGAGCAACTAAATATAGTAACTCGGACAATTTCACAAAAAGCCAAACCTTGAAAGTTTGAACAATAAGACTCATGAAAAGTATCAGTTTTTTGAAAAACATTGAAATTTAAGTTAAAATTTATTATTTAGTTAACATTCCGTTTTACGTTTCTTGTTAAATTAGACGGTATTATACGATTCATCAGTTGATTTGCAAGCTACTAAAATTTTATAGTTCGTTCATAAGATTATGAATTTCTGACTACATTACATAATATATAATGCATAACCATAATAGCTTCCTCTAAAGGGTGCATTAGAACATTGGCTGTCCTGAACTATTTTTTATTTGAAATCAATTAGTATGGCAAATCTTCGGAATGATACGATTGTTTAAAAATATCGTTAAAATAAAATGTTGACATTTTGAAAAATAACTTAAGGGGTCTTACACCAAAAAAAAAAGAAAGTATATACATAAAAATAAATATTATACTCTTAATATATATATACAATTTGTGATAAAATGAGCCATGGTAGAAGGTCCTAGGCTCATTTTATATAGAGATATGCAATGCTCTAAATTTTGGCTTTGGCGTAAGCCAGAGATTGAACCGATAAATAGATTTTGACCTAATTGGGCTTAAATTGTTGTAAATTTATGCCATTCTGGCTTGAAGAGTTGTATGATTTAAAATTATTTGGCTAACTAATTTTTAAAATCTAAAAACTGTTTAAATAATGTCAATTTTATAAGTTGATGCAAATTTTTAATTTTAAAAAGTTAGCTAAATAATTTTAAAATGTACAACTCTTCATGCTAGAATGCCATCAATTTCCAACAATTTAAGCCAAACCAAGTCCAGAGATGTTGAACGGTTCAATCTCTGGCTTACGCCAAACTCAAAATTTTATCAAAAAATTTTAAATTCAAGTATTTACATCAATTTAACATGTATCATATAAGGAGAACACATGACAACTCTCTTTTACAGCTTCAATTCCTTGTGCCTCCATGCTCGATAGCTCCTCTCTTGCTGCATCTGCTCAAACCTCCTCTCGGTAGCCTGTCCAAGGACCCGTCAGCTTTTCTAGATCGTGCATGTCTTGCGTCGTTCGTCCTTTTCGAGTCACACTTTTTCAAACAACACTCGCACACGCCTGAAAAATACAACGAAAAGTCTTTTTCCTCCTTGCGCAGTAGCATACGTGCCCTGGGCCCGTAACCTGATAGCAGGTAATTTATTCAAGGAGGAGGAAAGGGCTAATAAATGAACACAACCGCTTAAAGGAACAAATCAATTTTATTATAATACTAATAGAAAGTTTAATCAAATGATACAAGCTCTCATGCTCCTCTACACAAGACCGTTGCTTGTCAACCGAGAACACTTTTGTTTTTCGCTCGCTCTATAGTCTATAAGGGAGGGGAAACTTTTAGGAGACAGTAGAGGCAAGCTTTTCGATATCCTTTGGCAACAACTCTTCAAGCAGCCAAATTATGATAATCAGTCTTCTGCGCCTTTTTTGAGTAGTCGGTGTATCAAACGTACGATTACCATAGTCCCCAGGTCCACCTGAAATACAATTAGAAACAATAGAATCTAATTCGTATCTAATTTATTTTTCCCAATTCAGGCATGAAATGGCCCTGATTTCACGCTAGAAAGTAGCGTAGAAAATTGAGCATTTTAAACGTTTGACAAAATTGTTTGCTCAAGCGGACAATAATGACTTTTTTTCCCGCTTACAGCGAGGAAAAAACTCGGCCTCCGGCGGGGCTTACCCATGTAAAAAAAATAGTATAAAATATACATTATTATTGAATATACATTTCCCCAGGAATGGAAATTCATAGAGTATACATAGTATATGCATAATTAACCTATAAACTACAAAAAAACAAAACACAACAGAAAATTTTTAGCTAAGCTTTCTGCTTTTGTGTTTTGTTTTTTTCACATTTTGTGTGTGAATAAAAAATGATGTGTAGTCTATAGGTTAATTATTCATATACTATGTATACTCTATGAATGTCCATTCCTGGGGAAACTTATTCAAGCAATAATTATGTATATTCTATACAATTTTTTTTACACGAGTACCGACAAAAAAAATCACTTTTTTTTATTTTTAAAATTAAAAAAAAAAATTTTCTATTTTAATTTTTTTTTCTTTAAACTAAACTATTTTTTACAATTTCTGAGCACGATTAGAAATGCACGATCATCTACCCAACTTTCTAACATCGAAAGAGGGTTTTTCATGCCTTCGTTGAAAAAAAAACACGGTCTGTAACACGTGAAGAAAAGCTATTTCAGATACGAATGAGGTTTTCAGGACTCGACTCCGACTCGTGAGAACACCTCACCCTCGCTAGAAATAGCTTACTTTTTCCCCTTATTGCACAATGTACTATTCCCCACGTTCGTGATTTAGTCTTAACTCGAGAAATTCTTTGGTCACCGCAGTCTTTCTTTAAGTACTCGGAGTTCTAGAGATTTTGCATAGCGCACGCGAAGCTACTCTAGTTCAGGACACCGGGTGTACTGCTGTGGGTGTATCCCCTCTCTATCTATTAATCAATTCTCGCGACGCGCCGCGACTATTATCCCAATAATTATTCTAGCGCACGTGTCGCAATTTTTGGCTTCGCCTCTTTCGAGTATACGCGCAAAGATTGTACACCAGTTACGTTTGACTGTGTATATAAAACACATCGGAGACGCTGCTGGAAAATCTGCTGTTTAATTTTCAATTTCGTGGTACTTCTTTTCGATCTTTTTCGTGCAAATTTTTAAATTATGGGTTATTTTTTGTTATTATTTTGTTATTTTTGCTTCGGTATATAGGCCACTGTGAACGCACTCTTACTTAAGTTCCCTTTTGTTCACCTCTAGACCACCGGAAGCAGATGTCATTTATTAATTGCCGTTTAATGTAACGTTCGATCAATTTATCTTTGAAAATACTACTTTTTTTCATTCGATCAGATGCTAAAGTTTTTTTTATTTTTTATTTTTTTTAATATATTTTTATGACGTTGGGAAATCATAACTTTGCAAGAAGTATGGGTCGTTTAAGAACGAAATACTTAACTTTTGCAGGTAAGTATTGCATCACTTTTTAAAGTAATATTTCTCTTGAAAAATCTAACAAAAATAAAAGAAATTCATAAAAATAGAAAAAAAGGCACATGAATTACGTAAATAAGCGCAACGATAAAGATTACTCCAATGACGCCAAGAATACAATGATACATGAGGGTGTCATTAGATAAATTCTAATGAATCACTCTTAATAATCATTCAAAGGTTCACAAAAAATTTCATAACCACATATGAAACTGAACGAAGTCGTTTATTTAAACAGACAAAATAAAGAAAACAATTTAAGTATTATACTAATGACGCCTACCAATAGTAGTGCATGAGTTACCACCCGCCATATAGCCGTAAATTTGAGCCACGAAATCTATCCCTCCCTGGTACTTGCTCTCGAACCTGACGGTGACGGTGCTCTTTCCGGGTCCACCGTCTACGATGCTGGCAATGGCGCCACATCCCTCGGGGCTAAAGTCGATCAGCTCTACTCTGGTGATGGTCAGATTTTTGCGGCCGAAGGTTACCGTCTCCGAAACACAATCGTCCCTCTTCCAATCCCGCCAGATGCGCTCCTTGTATATTTGTTTGTCGTGGTAGCTTTTCGAGCCGAGTATAAGATGATTTCCGTGCCTCGGTAGGTTGGTGCAGTATGGATAGCCTTGGCGGAGTAGGCTGAAAAGGAGCAGACTGCAGAGTGCTAGCTTGACCACTAGGGGTCTTTCCTGGGAAGAAAAGTTTTATTTTTGAAAAATTCGCGTCGATGCTTGGGTTATCGGTAGAAAGGATAAAATTCAACTAGCTGCTCGCTAGAACAATGTTAACTGACTTTTATCTAAAAGATATTTTAGTTACTTTTCGTGCTCTTTATAAAATTTATCCAATAGCAAATGAAAAATTAAATTTATACCTTCACTTAATCCACAATATTACTAAATGAAAATTGAAATTGAACTACGAGAACATTATATTTATATCAGTAAAAAGGAAATATCAAGGAACTGTTAAATTAAAAAAAAATATATCATTGGCTTTGTATTTTGCATAGAAATAAAAAAAAACCCGACACTCGATACAATCTAGGAAAAAGTAAGTATTTCATCATGGGTTTTTCTAATTAATAAATGTAATGCTGTCATTAAGAAAACTAAGATTTCTTTTTTATTGACAATTATTTACACACGAAAAAATGATTTTATTTTTTACTGTTTATTGTTTAATTAGAACGTTACTGCTAAAATGGTATAAAAATGAATCTAATTACTTACCATTCTAATTAACATCTTATGACACTTTGAAGTAGAATGATCGGCTCTATAGAATATTTTGATTTTGCAGTGCGAATTACATTGCACAACAATATGTGAAGGAAATAGCCCCACTACAGCTGTACAATAAAAATCTGACGGACTTTTTAATTAAAAATTCCGTTTAATTCTCGATAAATATGATAGAACAAAACATGAATTAATCAAACTACCTGTATATAATTGGACTTTTTATGTGTAAAAGTTAAGAATTCTTTTAGCCTTGAGTATAAAACTTTTCAATCATTTCTAGCTATAATTTTTAATTCAAAATTTTCAAACACTATATCCTTCTTAAGTAACAAAGTATAATTTGCAGATAACTTAAATTTTTTAAATATTCACGAAATTATATTGAATTTAGTCTGATAGATTCCAGTACTTTATAGTGCGCCTGCACTCGTTAGCCGGGTAATTCAGAAAGCGAAAAAATTTTAGATAGCAACCAAATGCCATGACTTATTGTTAGTTATTATTTCTCAAGCATTAATTACAAGATCTGCACTCGTATTTTTAAACAATTTAATCATAAATAAAACTTGAAAGTCCAATTTTATGTGAGATCAGTGTGGACTTTACAAGTTATTAGAAAAAGGAAATTATTTATAAGAAAATTGTATGACGTAAAATAGAATTTTATTCCTTTCCATATGCATATTCCATGTAATTTAAAAACCTTGAGAATAAAGTAAATACATTTTTTTTAGTAAATAATATATTACATATTGGATAATGTATTTTATTTCATTCTAAATAAACAATGTTTCCTTACTGTTTAAATTTATAAATGTAAATGTTTATTTTTTTAAATGTAGATTTCAATCTCGACATGTAAATTCTTAATTGTACATTTGAAGAATGCCTCTGCTATGCAATAAACAACGCGAGCTCGTCGTGCTTATCTAGGCGTAAAATAAGCGCAAGTAATGGTATCCGCGACCCTTTTCGTCTTTAATTAGTATGTAACTCAACCTTAATGGAGTTCCTCTTCGTTTATTTACAATTCGTTAATTTAGATTGCTAATGCATATTACCTTTCAATTTTTTTACTTAATTTTTGCGGTTGTTTTGTTTCTTTTATTTACACTGAGAAAAATTTCATAAAAATTTAATACACATCTAAGAAAAATTACTATATTTTGTAGTAACGGTGGGACATACTCAAGTTATAATAAATTTTATTATACTAATAGAAAAAATTAATATATTTGAAATAATTTTTCTAACAATCAATTTAGAAAAATTACTATTTTAAATAGTAAAAATTTTGTAGTCTACGTTTTCATCAATCATAAGAAATTTTGCTATATAATATAATAAAAATTCTAGACTCATAAAAATTAAATGAAACTTGTGTGCGACATTTGAAGCAAATCCCCGGAGTCGTTTAAAAGTAGTTAAGGGGGAAGTACGTACACAAATATATACGTACGTACATCCGGACATTTTTTAACAACTACTTTTTTGGACTGCCTAAACCTAAATATGTGCTTCTACGTCGAAATACGAGAACCGAAAAATTTTGCCGTTCCAAAGCTTTCTCTATGAGAAAGCAAAAGCAAGGTTCTCCAGCTTTAAACGCAACATCGACGAGGCTCAGTAGTCTTACCGATCTTCGCGCGATATCGCGGGCATTGCGAGGCATTGTAATGTTAATGGTCGCGGCGATAGATATACTTTTGCTCGACCGCTGTCCTTCTTCCTGGTAGGCTCAGCAAACCAGCGACGAAAATAGCCGAGACACAATGGTATTATTCTTGCTCTCGCGCGAGATAGAACGCTGACAGGAGGATGATGCAGCATCCCCGCCTGTGGGAGAGGAATGTTTTCTTTCGCCGGTTACATGCCGCGACGACGCTTTCTTTCGCCGCGCACGCATTGTAACAGACACGGCGTTGTTCGATTTTCAATTTCGTCTGCCTCGGCCGATCCGGGCCTCGGATATGTGGGTTATGTAAATAGCTTCGAGTGAGAGAGCAAGGTGATAAGGTTTTCAAAGGGTATTGACGAAATTTTTATTACCGGCATCGGAGATTCGATAGGATTCTTGCCGTTTATAATGTATTCTAGAAGGTTTTTTATTGCTCGTCTGATGGGGATTGTGTTTCTTAGAGCTATATTGGCATAGAAATATTTTATTGTAGGAGCTAGTTTGGTCAAGCTTAACAATGACGATGTGCTTTTGACAGCGTCTGTGTGATTGTGATGCTTTGAAATGGATCTAATAATATAAATAGTCCCATTGTAACGCGTAAATTTTCGTTCTAAATCATTTTTAATTTTTACCACGGAATCAGAAATCAGACGACAATCGTTCGAAAATCCAAATCGAATCAATTTCAGACAAAAATATTTTTCAATAATAAAAGACTTTTGACCCACAAAAGCAAAGCCACTCGGAGCTATCGGTGACGCGAGTCACCCAAACGGGCAGCGATCCGTAGAAGAGCCGCGCTAATGAGCGATAATTCCGGTTCCGCTCTCAGGCCGCAACATTTGCCGAGCTATTGAAAGGTGTCCAATTGAAACTTGAAATATCGAGCCCGAGCGAATTTCCATAAGCGTCGTCGGCGCGCGGGGCTCGTAATGGCACGGCGGATCAAAACAGCGAGGCGTCGCTGCGCGCCTGCAGTTCAGCGCCAGATTAAACGGCCCGCGAGCGGGAAGCTCGAAAAGTCATTAGTGCGAACGACGTATTGACTCGCGGGCATCGGCTGAATCGCGCTCGAATTGCCGGCCGACCTGCAGGAGCGTAATGCGGATTTTGAGTAATGATGTTGGGCCGGGTTGAGTTATACACTGAGAAAAATGTTATATCAAAATTTACTATAAATTTACTAAAAATTACTATATTTTGTGACAAAGTGTAT
>JAWWEM010021573.1:0-19870 GCA_035582935.1 Ormyrus thymus | reverse complement strand
AATATATTTCCCTCTTTGTCCTGGGCTCCATAAACCCCTATTAAGATTTTTATATGTATATATATATATATATATATATATATATCATTCGATGTTTTATTTCAATATTTTCAGTCAATGAATTGAGAAAAAGTGCAACAAAAACATGCTTCATCATCTTTATCATTTTAAGGAAGTTAGCATTATAAAAATGAATCATAGTTTATGTTGCTTTTTATTCTTAATTTTAGTGAATATGTGTTATCATGGAAAGTAAATTTAAATTACCTGATAATGTAAAATATATTCTTTATATCGTCAGTTTCATTTGAATACACAGTTTACAATATCATTCAAAATTTTATTTTTTTCTAAGTCCTGAAAGAATCTTCGCCTGTCTTTTATATAATTAATGGCATACCTGCATCATAATTTTTCGCTTAGAAAGTCCAAGAACTCCTTTTGCCCTCCTGCAGACCTGCTGGAACTTGATCCACCACCTCGATGTCTAGGATATGAACGTCCTCTCAATGTCGGCTCTCGCTTTACATCCAAAATCATCATATTACTGTGATCACCACGTGGATTCTGAGCTTCTTCGATAAATCTCATAAATCCATGGAGCCTCGTGAATACTATCGGTATTAATAATGTATCGCAATTAGGAGGTCCGCTACTGAGGATTCCGACGAGTTTATTACCGTAAACTAACGCAGTTCCGCTATCCCCCTTTAAATAAAAGATAACTTGTACAAATCTGAATTTGTCCAAACAAAAGCATTTATACTTACGAAGCAAGATGTACGAAATATTCGATTATCTGAATTCCTCGCACAAATTGATATGTCGAATAGTGTACATTCGTCTCTTCCGAGTATTTTAACATTCATAAACCTATTTATGAAAGTACGGGAATCCCCCGGATGAGACTGTCCATTGTGTTGTCGTACAAGTATATCATGCCCGAATCCGCATAAAGTAGCTTGTTCATGGACGCCGGCATTAGAGCGTGGATCTAATACTTCCAAAGGTATGATCGCTAGTCTGTCTGGATGTTGATGAACACCTAAATCAGCGCTTAACTAAAAACAACACGCTCCATAAAATATTTTCAAATGTTTCTAAATTCTACTGCATCTTACTTCTGCAACAGCTATATCTGCTTTTACAGTAATACGATCGTTATCGTGTGAATATACATCGTACTCCGAGGGGATGAAGACTCTAATGCAATCCCTTTCGATTCCAGGTCCGTTCCTGCGATTTGTTCCCGCTATAATTTTTGTTGTACCGCAAGGGTAGCGGACCCGGTCAATCTCGCCGTTTAATATATTCATGAAACAATGAGCGGCGGTCAGAATGTATCTCTCACTTATGATGCTACCGCTACAAGTTTGTTCGAATTCAGTTCTTGGACCTTCTCTGCAGTGAATGGATACATGGAATTTAAAGTGGTGTTGATCGTCAGGTATGCCATTAATTATAGGAGATGCTGCTGTATTTGCTACTGTAAGAAACGAAGAGAATTTTAAAAAAGATAAAATGTTAGCGCATTTAAATAAAGTTGATGACGCAGAATTTATTCTGTATTATTAAATAATTTGCATTTACTCACCGTAATAAAATAAATTCACTACAATTATGGATAAAAAGCAGAATAATTTGCACATCATTTTTACAATCTAATTTCAGAGAGTTGAGTCGAATAAAACTACTCTAGTAATGTATAAAATTTCTTCTGTTTCAATTACATTGTTTGTTCCGTCAAAGAAGGAAACATTGCTGTTAAGAATTTTTTCGTGGCTAATTACATTTTATATTCTTAACGTGGCTTCGGCGCGTAGTGCCGTATCAAATCGAGGCCTCAGTGGACACTTTCCTTGTTTTTGACAATTTTAAAAATTTCAATTTTAGTAATTACCTCTGAACTTTTTTAGATAGTCTTAAAAAATCCTAGTTTTGTTAAAAACATGAAAAAAATTGCCATTCTTATTGCTTGTGTATTTTTCTGCTCTGAGAGTGCATGCGCAAAAGCATGTTTACAAAGTTTATCGCTAATATCTCTTTAATTTGATCGTTTACTTATATTTATGATGACAAAATTAGAATCTCCATTAAAAAAATCTTCAATTTGGTATACGGCTTTATAAAAATAAATTATTTATAATGGATTAAATACAAAATGAATGTCTTTTCACATAAGATTACATGTTAAAATAAACATTTTTTAAACCTCGATTTCTCTAAAATTTAGTCGTTGACCTTGCATTTTCTCAACATAAATGAAAAGCCTAATGCTTAAGGAACATTTTTGTGAAGTTTCAGATATTTTCAATTATTTATAAAAACTCGCCAAAGCCTTCTTAATAACTATTGATATGCTATAACACGACGGTTTTGAAAATTACGTAAGATAATAAAAGTGGATTTATTGCTTTTTTAATCAGTTTTTTAGTAGACTGATAAGAAAGTTTGCCTGGAACAATCGTACCTGTATTAAAAAAATGTATATCTAATTATGTTGTAATAATATCCACTCCATGCGTCACAAATTATTTAACTATTTAACTAATTTTATGGAAGTTCTTTGTAAATATTTATCTGTAATTATTGGAAATATTTTTCTAGAAATCTGGAAAAATTACATTTTTTTTTGTTATTAAAAATTTTATATTTAATTTCTTTATTTCGTAATCATGATTTGGCTTTCAAAAGTCTACTGACTCACATATTTTCAGTCAGACATTTTTTAACGTTTTCATAAACATACGTTAATTTATTTATTTATTTTTTTTTTAAATTGTATGCATTCATGCTAATACAACACTAGTGAAACTTTCTCGACCGTCCATTTTTAATTTTTCCCTTGGGTTTGAAAATATCAACCCCTTTTCTGCTTTTTCGTTGACCGAGCGCTCAAAACTTTTCGATTCCCAAACTCTTAATTCTTCTGCTCGCGCCTTGAAAATTCAGCCTTTAATACACTGAGAAAAAAGTTTTGTAAAAAGTACCATACTGCCAAGTAAAGCCGCCACAGACTGTCAAAACCAAAAAATTACCATACTTTATAGGAAAATTTACCAAACAGTATAGTAAAATTTCTTACATATATAGGAAATTTTACTGTAAATATAAGAAAATTTACTAAACAATAAAATAATTTTTTGGGTTTTGACAGTCTGTGGTGGCTTTATTAGACAGTATGGTAATTTTCACAAGATTATTTGTAATTTTTACTATATTTCTTCTCTCAGTGTACCGAGGGCGAAGTACAAACCTGCGCATACGCATTTAATACTCGCGATAAACGTGAGGGTGCAGGCCTGTATTCTCCCTTCCTAGGCGCATGCGTTGTAAATCACTCAAGTGCGAGTCTCCTGCAAGCGTAACGCACGTAAACGCGTCCTTACAGGCAGCGGGCACCGAGCAATTTGAGGTGCACGATTATGGCGCCGCCTGTACTACACTTTAATCCGTTATGCAAGTCTCCGCCGCCGCGGAGAAGACTTAGATAAAGGCAGAGTTACGAGGGGGAGACGAGAGACAAGAGGAGTCTGTATTATCGCGCTTCGACCGCGAATACATTACACATTGTTACACGCATACTCCATTACCTATAATCGATAGGCTAACGCAACTGCCGTTTTTCAGGGGTTTCAATCTGGTAGTCAGCTGCGATTGTTGCTTATGAATTTAGGAGAATTTCGTATTGGCGAGATATACTTTCAGAAAATGCTGGAGATCTGAGATATCAGTTTTTAAAAACGAGGAAGATTTTTAAACACTTACAATGATTCTAGATTGGTAAAATTAAAAAAAATGTTCATTTTTGCTGGTCAACTATAAATTACGTTATATTCCATACAAATCATTAAAAAAATGAAGTTGAATTAAGAGTTTATTCTCCTTCAATTTTTGGGCTTATAAACTACACCAATAACTAGAAAAATAAACAATTTTTATTCTTTATTCCCATTATATTTTAAAAAAATTTCATTTTCTAACATTCGTCAAATCTTTCATTAAAATATCGGAATTTGCATTCGTCGATTCGAACAGTTGAAATTTTACAACTTCGCTTGCGGTCTAATTTTTTCATTAACGAAACAAAACGAGCGCAACGGAGGTGTGCCCTTTTAATCCAAAGAATTTATCACACTTTATCGATATAGCATTTCGTAACAAAAGCTCGCTCGCCTCGAAAATTCCAATTAAAAAATGATCGACCAACATCGAGCGGGCCCTCTGCCGCATAGTTACCCACATCTACGCGGAACGATTCAATAAAGGTATCCGAACTCCGCGCGCGATGCAGGTCATGCATACGTTCGTGGCTTTCGTCCACGAGCCTCGGGAGAGAGAGAGAGAGCTCTCCAATAAAGCTGCTTATTAAAATTTTCACCGGCGGCTTATGCGATCTGCTCTTTCGCTTTTGTCACCAGCTGCGCCGCGCGCGACGAAAAACCGTAACGCCCGGCTTGTTATTCGAGGGATGGCCTGTTATAGGATTGCAGAGAGGTCTGTCGTGGATGCGGGGGAGGGAGGGGGGGTGGGACGGCTTTAGAGGGAAAGTTTAGGACTGACGGGTCGGCGCGCGAGGATGTCCGCTGGATTTTACGATGCCCCCGGGAGTAGGGCTTTTTAATTTGTTTACTTAGGCGTCTGGGCGAAGCGAATTTTATTTGCCCCGGGGCTGTTTGCGTTTTGGAGAGGAGTGTTTATGCTGATTAATATTGTACCGGCTTGTAAGGAGGAGAAACACGACTTAAAGGAGTTTAGTTAACATTCGGCTGTGTTCACTTGCGCATAATGCTTGAGCTTATTTCGAGTACTTGAAATGTATACTTTTAGCGCAGGTGGAGAAAAAAGGGATCTTTTGTGGAAAGTATGGCTATACTAATAAAGACACAATTATTATAATACTTTTGAATATTGAGAATTTGTGCGAACTATTGTTGAGATATTTTTAGATTCATTGAATACTGCAAATGTATTTCTAGCAAATAAATTTTACAAAACTACAATAAAAAGAAATGAACCGTCGACGGCGCTGTTCCCTGTAACGATTGCTATTGTTTGCTCTTTCCCTTACAAGCAACACAAAAGTGCAATTCTTTACTTCGACGCAAAGAAAGAAAGGAATTTTTCTGTTAACTTCATCATCAAAGAATTCGAAATCAAAATTTATTTGAATGGGATAAATAATTGCGTTGTTCGATTCGGTTGCATTTTTACAATCCTCTATGCTCCTGCTTTATTAAAGGAATTCACTATCGGGAATTAAGTCACTGAAAAATCTATTGAAAAAATTGTTCTTAAACCATGCAGTAGCTCGACTCGTAAAAACAAGCGACAATCAAGACAAACAATTAACGTTTACATATAAAAGCGTTCAATAATAACTTTATTTTCACATACCAGAGAAAAACGAAACTGCGCGGCCCAAAGAGTAGTGGGCAAAGAATCAAGCAGCTGGCCGCCTCGTACTTTCTAATTAACCCAAACAATTGACAGACTACTTGAAATAGCTTTCGGGTCACTATTCTCCAAAGAAATAAATTTAATAATTCCTCGCAAATTGGACCTCGGCTCACCAAACAGGTCGACAAAGAGGTGAAGCTTTACATCCGCCCGCTCTTTTCATCGAATAAAAGCTCCGCTCAGAGAGAGAGAGAGAGAGTCTTCCAGCCAAAAGCACCGCCGCCCGTCGGCGTTTCGATCGGCCGACGCGTCAAACGCCGGGATTTCGCTAAGACAATCCTCGTAAAAGGCGCGAAATTAATGGGGCGCGAGGAGCAGCCCACCGGCGAGGGAAGAAAGAAGAGTAAACCGTCGGCGGAGAGAGGCGCGTAGGCCAATCCCCGTGCCGCAGTAAAGCCCGGGATGCTCGGTCCGGTCGCGTGGCGCTCAATGAGCGAAATAAAAGCGCCGAGGCCAGGGCCAATTTATTTTCTATTACTCGTTTGACAGCGCGGCGGCCGCCGCGACGCTTTTTTCCTTTTTTTTCTTTTTTTTTCGCTTGTTCCGAGTCTAGTTCTCCGGGCTCTTTATTGCGGAGCTTGCGGAAAATGTCGGCGTATTGTTTGAAAAGGATAGTCGGAGGAGTTGTTTTATTGAAAATTATGTTATTGCGTTTTTAATATTGTTTAATTGCATTTTTTTTGGTATTTGTGTACAATATCTCGCGCGACGTGGAAGCGGGGCAAAAACTGAATGAAATAGTCTTCTCTGCACGCTGGTAGTAAAATATTTTACAGAATACAATAAAAGGACTTTTATTCAAATATATATAATAAAATAATATTACAACGGGCTCTTTAAATATTATACACTGCGATTCGAGCGCACTTCTTTAATTCCGAATCAAATGCGTTGCGCGTATTTTACTTTTTAAGATTCAATTTCGAAAAACGACTAAAAGTGTGCACCTTTTTCATTCTCAGCGGAATCCTCGTGCAATATTTTTTCCAACGGCAAAACGAAAAAAACAAATAAATCACTGGATAATACTTTTATTAAAGCTTTTACCTTTTCCCCCCGAACTCGCTCGAACTTTTTGCCCTCGTTAATACACGAATCGGTGAATATATTGCAACTCCCGCATTCACGTGAACGAGTCACTTCGACGGGTTTGACGACGCGAGGGGGGGGGGAGGCAAAAAGAAGCTTTCAGAGCATTTTTCGCGGAGCTGTAAGGCGAAAGAAAATGGCCAATTGGTTCGTGCGTTCGCTTGAAGAGAGAATAAGCGAGCAGACAGATTATTTTTTGCGGACTTCTTTTCTTCCCTCCGCCGCCACTCGCATTTTCCCGATACTAAATTGCTTCTCGTGTTTGCTTTAGGGAATAATTCAGAGCCATTTGCGAAAAATTGCCCTATACTGAAGTTTGAAGGGATAATCATACCAATCGACTAAATAGATTCCACGGCGTGTTCTAAAAATATTGCTACCGGCAAGAAAAACTGCTTAGCCGCACACAATAGAATCGCTCAAAGTACTTGTTTCCCTGTTCAGCGACTTGTAACCTTTGCCAGAATACCGGCCATGATGAACGATGGAAATCCAAGCCAGTCGATATACATAAATACTCATTACCCCCAAACACGGCAGCGCCCGAGGAATCGCGCCTCCCGATAGGACGGAGATTTTAATAATTAAAATAAAGCCTCGCGCGCAATCTCTAGTCTCGACTATTAAATAAGGAAGCAATCTTAGCCTCGCGGTGCTTTGTTGCTTAAGGCAGTAACTCCCCCGGAGCATTTAACAAACGGCAGTCGGCGCGATAGAAAGCTCGCGAATAAAGCGGGAATAAGAGGCAGCGGAGATAAGAGAGGACGAAAGAGACAGCGGCGGCAGCAGAAGAGAGAGAGAGAGAGAGAGAGAGAGAGACGAATAGCGCGGGAGCGAAGATAGCCCGTTAAAGCGGAGAGAGAGAGAGAGAGAGAGAGAGGAGAGACAGGCACGAACATGTCGGAGTAATGAATCGTTGCCCGGGCGTGTTATCCTACTGGCGGGAGGATATCCTCGTTCTCGTATAAACCGCCCTCGCCTCTCTTCCAATTCAGGGAGGCCCCCGCCGGCAACATAACCTTCCCGTTTATTACAAGCCGTTATCCCGCGCGCTTCTGCATGTATATGCGCGCATCCGCGACTCGTCCGCCATCGGTTACGCTCGTTTGCCGCCTGCTACCCCCCCAAGTCCTCTATTTTCTCTCTCTCTCTCTCTCTCTCTCTCTCTCTCTCTCGACAATATGCGCCCCCCTGCCGAAGTCGATCGGCTGTTTAAGTAAGGTTCCCCGCCAAGAGTTACCGGCGGGCGAGTGCTGCCGCTAATTTTCGGAGGCGGGGGCTGCAGGCTTTTAAAGAGGGTGGAACGACCGGCTTTCTTCGGCGGAGGCTGGGCTGAGCAGGTTGGGAGGAATGTGGGACGCGAAGGCGCCGAGTTTCCGTAAGGTCTTACCTGACGGCACGTGGAATTGAGTTAGAGAAGAACGAGTTTCTGGGGTGGGGGGCAAGTGTAGATGATCACTTTTTGACGCTCGAACGTTTTCATGAATTTTAACGGCGTCGGCGTTCAAATTGGATTTTTCCGGCAGAAATCAAGAAGTGAAATTGCTTACGTTTGTTCTCCGACTGGAATTTTACTGCGAGCGCATTAAGCTTCGGTGGCCCGCGCGTGTGAGATCCTTCCTCGCGTATGGCTTTGCATTCGGTCTGCAATTAAAGTAATAAAATTTTTTACTGTCAAATTTCATCTGGCGCGACGGTAAAAATTAAATTTTGTTTTTTAAAGAAGCTACAACAAATTTAACAAGCTTTTCTTAATCGCACTCTTTTTTATTCAATTTTATTTTACAATTGTAAATTGTCTTCGCGCAGCCTTGTCCCAATTCTATCTATCCCGTCCTCCGTCTCGATTCGCAGAATTCTGTTTTAGATTATATTCCCATTTGGGTCAAAGCTTTGACTCTAATTTTACCCGTGACTACATAAATCTTTTACAAATTACAATCAATTATTTTCCAAGGGTCTCCGGCAAAAATAGAAAAATCAAAATAAATATAATCCAGCAAATGAACGGCCAAGATTTTCGTTTGAAAACCTTCGACAATTCGATGCATTATCGTTATCTCCTTCAAAGTTCAAGCCCCGCTCCATCTCGTTTCCCGCCCCGTCGGCCAAAAGAAAAAAGATTCCTCCGCCTCTCCTCGGCCGCGAGACCTTCTCGAAAATCCTCGGCTGTATATAATACGGGCGCCGTTACATTTGCCACGCGCGACTCGTAAAATCGTCGGTCCTCTCTCGGTAGGTGTGCGCGTGTCTCGATATATCGGCGGGTCGATCGGCACGCCGAGATGGCGCGATACCCGAGAAAAACGGCCGCCTCCGTCGCTCCCAAGGTCGGCTCTCCCGCGCGCGTCCTGACCTCTCGCCGAGGATGCGTGCAAGGCCTCCTCCGACTTCCGCGTTTGTCGCCGCGCTCTTTTTCCGTTCTCGAGCCCCGTCCCCCGCCGCCGCCGCCGTCGATGGCAATCGGTAAGGCGCGACCGCCGACGCCGCCGCCGCCCCGTTGGAAAAATGATGAATGTGCGTTTTGTCCCGGGAGGAGATAAGACTTTCGTGTAGCCGATTAGCCAGGCAGTTTACCTCGAGCGGGGGAATTCTTTTTCGCGAAGGAGGAAGCTTTACTGGGTGGTGCGCGGAATCGCGATTCGGACCGTTATAGGCGAGGAGCCGCGTCGCGAGAGTTGTGCGTATTGGTAATTTATGTGTGGGGCTCCGGAGCAGATTTTAAAGGCGCTTCGAAAAAGCCTGATCGGAGATAAAATTGCGTATGGACAATGTGTAATTTATGGGGATAATATAAATTGTACGTAAATTGTATATGCATCGGAGCGATAAATAAATCTTCGGGACGGTCTGTCTTACAGTATTGAATCATTTCTTTTTACTTACGCTCGCTAATTTGTACTTTATTGATCGAAAATTCAGATTTTTAAGTTACTGCTATTAGAGATCTATAATGAACAGTTTTCGGAAGAGAATATTTTAAAAATTGATCGGCAGTTAAAATGAATATTTTCAAAGTCAAAAGCAAGATTCAAAATTTATCATTTAGAAATGAAAAAAATAAATCTAAATTCTCCTTAACGTCCGACAAATCAGAAATTTATTTATTCCCAAAAAGAGAATGAAAAACATTAATCTCTCATTGCAGCATAATCGAGTAAGCGCCGCACCTCTCTCCCAAAAAACTCCAAAATCATCCCCCTCCCCGTTCATCGGCGGAGACTCGTCGAAATTCGCGGAAAACTCCGAACCTCCTCCGCTCGGAAAGTCCTCCGGCGCGTATACACACAGCATTAGCGCAACTTTGCCGGGGCGCCCGGCTCGGGACCGCAAGAAGCGAGAGCGCGAGCGCGGGACTAAGCGCCGTATTTACCGGCTGCCGAACTTCGCCGGCGGAAGTTTTGCAGCTGCAGCCGCCGCCCCGCGACCGAGCGATTTAGCCGAGTGCGCGATCCGCTGATCCCGCGGAATTAGTCTAAATCTCGCGCTGCCGGCTTCCCATTGCCACCGCGGCGTGCGGCCGCCTTTGTTCTTCCCCCTCCCTCTCCTGCTCGGGCGCCGTTTTGACGAAGCTGCTCCGCGTGCTTTGAGGGAGGCGGTCGTCGTGGGGCTGTTGTCTCGTTTCGGGAGGTGAATTAGACTCGTGGGTATACGAGCTTTTTTGGGGAACGGAAGCTTCGTTGACTTGGTTAAATTAACTTTTAGAGTGGAAAGTAAGAATTGCGAAGTAGCGATTAATTTAGTCATTTTTGTAAATCTACACGTAGAAAAATTTTCTAGAAAAAATTACAATAGTACATTTTAATTTAATCACAGACTGTAAAAATCCTAAAAAATTGCCATAGTTTCTAGTAAATTTTACGAGGTCAATGATAAATTTTCATATTTAGACTTGTAAAATTTACTATGAACGTGGTAATTTTTTAGGATTTTTACAGTCTGTGATCAAATTAAAATGTACTATTGTAATTTTTTCTAAAAAATGTTTCTCCGTGTAGAAATATTTATTACACGCAATTTTTAGTTACGACCTTTAGAAATTTTTGTTGATCTCTCGGCAGTCTTCCTGAAGTATTCTCGAAAAGAACCAGAAATTCTTGCGTGCGCACATATTGAGGAAAGTTTTCTAGTTTAAAGTGACTAGTCAAATTGGGGTGCGCTTGAGATTTTCTTGTTAGTTCTATTCTTGTGCGGTAACTTTTGTCGAGATCAGCAGTTGAAAATGTATATTTCGCTGGAAGTTGAATTTTTCACATCAGGGATCTATTCTAAATTATTTCATTCAAAGCTTCTTTAAATCATTTTAAATAAATAACGTTAAAATATTTCCCTCTCTCTTTTGTCGTACAAAATTCACCCGCTTTTCGAAATTTTCAAAGTGTCGACAGAAAAATTAAATTACAGCCCAGATTAACATTACAAGTACAGCGGAAAATGATACTTTTAAAAAAAAAAGAAAACATCTCCCCTCCGCGCTTTGCGATAAAAGCACCGTAAAAATGAACAAAAACTGGATATTGTTTTTCTCGTACATCCCCGCGTCTCGAAAACGTCCGTATCGCGGAGCCGCAAATGCGCGCGCGCTTAAAAATTCAAAAGAACAATTCATCAGTTAATGCCAGGCCGTTTTTCGACCGCGGCGCGGAGAACAAGTCGGACGATAAAATATTCAAATAACGCGCGGAAAATCCCGCGCTTCGGAAATTAGCCGGAATTACATTTTTACGAGAGCCAGAAATGAACAAGTGCAGCCCGCCGGCCGGCAAATTACAGTCGACAGATATCCCGACGGCAAAGCAAACTCCGCCGACAGTCCAGAGTTCCTTTGTATTTCGCGGACAATTGCTCCGACGTATATACACACGCGCGACGGAACAGTTTTTTTTTCTTTTTTCTTTTTGCTTCTTCCTTCCGATCGTCACGTGTGCGCGCGCGCGCGCGCGCTTGAAACGTAAAGCGTCGAGGTAATACGTTTCGTTCCCGGAAAATTCGTCTAACGTTTCTCGCGATTACTCAATTACGCGAAATGCACGCCGGTAAGCAGGCAGTTTTTCTGTTTTTTTTTTTTTTTTGTTCCGTCGCTTTTTCCCGCACCCGGTTCCGCCAGGCGACGCGTGGAATTACGCCGAGTAACGCACTCACGTTGCGCATAGCCGGCGCGTGCCTTCAGAAACGTAAACGTAATTGGAAAGTGGATTATATTAGCGTTTTGTTATTCAGCTTTTCCGCTCCGCCGGGGGATTTCGCTAAGCGAAGAATTTAGCTCGCGCAACGGCCGCGTTGCCTAAATTGATTTGAGAATGTGCACTTTGGGACATTAAAAGAACGGGGAGCGCAGCTAGCTCGGTTCTTAATTCTGTCACTCATTGATTCGGCTAGTATTTTTAGAATTAAAGTAGTGTTAGAAAGTATTACCTTCTTTAATGAAATGATAAACAAAATGATGCGCTATGCAGAAATTGTTAATTTGTTAGTTCAAGTTGCGCGCGGCGTATTCCAAGAACCCATTTCAGAATGCGCGCAATGTTATATGTACGCCGTTGGCAATTTAATTTGGTTAACACATTTACGATTTATAAATGTAATGCCCGCCGACTTCAAACGAGATATGTAAAATTAATATATAATACGACATTTAATTGCCGAAACAGCAAACGTCATAAACGTAGGTATATTAATGTTTACATTAATGTGAAGCACTGACGATAAAGCAAGCCATAAAGTGAAATTGAACATGATACTGCATATAGTAGGAGAAGGTACCGACACGGGAAAGGTAGAAATGGAAATAACCGAAATTGCCGAATGCAAGGGAAGTAAAATGATATATATTAAAGGGAAGTTTAAGACTGTTTTTAAAAAAAAAAACTTTTTAAAAAAATGCAATTGGTAAGTTTAAGACTGTAATTATTTTTGGCCGAGGCTTAAATATTTTTCTTTATTTTTGAAAAATATGAAATGCACAACCGCTTATTAATATTAAAGTCTTCATTTCGCGTATTGCGGAAAAATGTAAAAACACAAAGAGAAAATCGTAAATAACTCCTAAGTAGATAAAAGTCAAATTTAGTCAGACCGACCTTTCCACTTCTGCATCCTAATTTAAATCCTCGAAATATTCCCATTACATCCATTATCATTTTTGAGCTTGCAAGCTTGACTTTAAAAAAAGCATCCCCGCGAATAAGAGCGAAGACGAATATACAAGAAGGATACAAGAAAAGATGACGCGACGCGGCCCCGCGATGGAGGGAAGCGAAGGAAGCGGAAAATAGGGTCGAAATGAGGAAAGTTGCAATGGGAGGATATAACGGGCAAGTAGCTTGACAGTAAACACCACAGAGGAGTTACAGAAGGAGGAGATAGAAATTATGCATACATAGCAGAAGGCTATACCGGGGGATCAGCTCGGTTGGGTTTCTCATCCCCCGTTTCCCTCTCTCTCTCTCTCTTACTCTCGAGCTTGCATAAAATATTGAAATGCCGCTTATGGCCGAGCTCGCAGTTCTTCGGATTGAAACACATTGCGCGCCTCGCATTCTCTAGCCGCTCGGGACTTTCCCCGATGCGCGGCAACTTTTTCTCGCCCGCCTTTTTCGAAAGGCGCGAAATGTATGCGCGCGGCGGGGAGCGGGGCCGTTTTAGCTCGGAATCCCCGTGAATTGGTGAAGTGGATGCGAAAGATTTTCAGAGCGATGAATAATGGCTCTCTCGCTCTGCCTCTTTTTTTCATCATGACTCATTGTTTTGGGGGGGGGGGGCGAATGAGAGTTTGTCGATTTCGGAACGGAAGGCTGATGCCGAGATGTAGGGCAAATTTCGCGCTGGATTGCTTTGTTTGACTTGACTCGCGTCAGGTTTTGCGTAATTCTTTCGCTCTTTGAATTTACTTTATATTAATCCCATTACATAATACTGCCCGCACTGAGAGAAATGTTCTACTAAAAATTACTTGCATTATCCTGAAAAAATCTCGGAAAAAATTCTATGCCGTGCACTAAAATTATATTAAATTTTAGTATGTAGTATAGTAATTTTTTACGATAATGCAAGCTTGACTCCGCATTGCTAAAAATAATAGTAATTTTTACAGAAAAATTTTTCTCAGTGCAGCGTGATCTGCGCTAGGCTCAAAACCTGAGGTGGCACGGCCACTTTTGTAGCTCCGGCCTTAATTATTGTTCCCGCTTGAAATCGACAGCATATTTTGTCGCTAATTTGTTGCCGAAGAGGCCCATTGGTTTTGAATTTGTTGCTTCAGTCGGTTCCGAGAATCATTTCGCGAAAATTCCCTTCCGTACGATTATTAGTGTAGAAACTAAAAAAATTCTATTTCTCACTGCAGAGCAAAAAGGTAAGTAGTCAAGCTTATTATAGAAGCACTTATCAAAGCGCATCCTCGCAAGTTTCCCAAGACCCCGAGACCGTCGTAATTTACTCAACATTTTTGAAATTCGCCAAGATGCGGCCGGTTACAATTCGCGCTCCCCCCAGTTCCTAACCTAAAATAATTGCCCCCCTCGAACCATAAATATCCCCGGCAATGATATAAGTGCGGCAACTTTCGAAACGTAATTTGAACTTTTCTCATCCGTACGAGCGGCGGAGAGGCTCGCGAAAAAGCTCATAAACCGGGACAGTCCGCAATACCGCTTCATTACAGCGGAGGTGTGTACAACGGGAGCTCGCGCGCGCGCGCGCGACGTCCGAAAGAAACCGCCGGCGAAAAAGCGGCTCTCCGTACTCCCCGCAATTACAATCCGCGGCTCGGAACGACACGTTAATCAAAATCGCACCTCGTCCTAATCGCAAAAAGCGCCGTAATTTCGCCGCTCCCAAGCCGCCGACCGCCACACGCGCGCGCACACACACACAAGTCGTGCGCCCCGTCGGAAAAAGCTCCGGCGAATATTTCAAAGCATTCCCGAGCAGTTCCATCTTTACGACTTGTTAATTCTCTTCTCGCTTCTCTCGCCGGCGTTAAGTACACACTTAAAAGCGAGGCGTACGCGTATATATACTGTATGGGAACCGGCGGCTCTCGCTCTCTCTCTCTCTCTCTCTCTCTCTCTCTCTCTCTCTCTCTCTCGAGTTTGGCGCGAAAACCAAGTGCCGGCGGGAGAAAAACACAGAGGGGGAAAACAAAACGCGGCCCGGCTTCGTTCTTCTCCGCGTTAACATTTTCTTTCGCGCCGACGCATTAAGGATCGCGCACACTTTTCGCTCGTTAAGTCGAGCCTCCCAAGAGCGAGAGGTAAGTAAGTGTGTGTGAGTGTGTGTGTGTGTGTGTGTGTGTGTACGCACTCGTTTCTTGTGAGCTGCTTTCTTGCCGGGAGAATGAGCGGTGAGCCGCCGCGACGTTTACGCGTCTTGAGAGAGGAGAAATGCCGAGCGGAGTTTTCTGGAGATGTCTGATGTACGTGGGATCCGCCTTGTAATTACGGAGAAAGTTAAGGGAGGGCCGGCTTAAATGTGCCTGTAATGCTTCTTATTCGCAGAAATGTGCTCGAGATAAGATGGTGCGTCGATGCTTTTCTTTTTTTTTTTTTAATATTCTTAAAGGCAGTACTTAGGAATTATTTTGCAGAAACAAAAGGTTTTACGATCGGTTTGATTTATTTCATTTCTTCTCGAGAGGAAAGAAAACAGTGTATTGAAGCATTCCGTAAAAACAAGAAAATAAAATAATAAAATGATTAGCTCGTTGTTTAAAATATTATATCTCAAAGGCGTAAATAATTCTGTATTTTTTAAATATTTGCATTTAACAGGACGCGGATTGCATTTTTTCCCTCCTCCATCTCTCTCGTTTCATTAACTTCTAAAGTTTCCTTTTAAACGAAAAAAGCGGGGAAAGTTCCTTTTTCTGTTTTAAAAAAAGCATGCGCGGGTATATACTTCTAGTTTCATTTCCAAGCCCGGAGAATTAAAAAAATTTTTGAAGCACACTCTCCATTTAAAGCTTTTACGAAATTCCTCAATTAAAGGATACCTATAACTAAATACCGGCTCTTTCAAACTTGCAAAGCATTTTTTACTTCATCCAGCTTCGACAACAGCTTTTTCCGGTACTCCGGAAAAAAAAAAAAAAATAAAAGTTTCCTCCGCCGTTAAAAAAACGCTCCAATCCCCCCGAATCACTCGGCGTCGGGGGGCAGAAAATCTCATCGCAGTTCTCGAAACTCCGTCTCCGCGGCCAATCAATCCGTCCGCCCGAGAGCCAATCGTCGACTCAAAAGTAAGCCTCCGCCGCCGGCGGGGGACGTGCTCTCTCCCTCCCCCTCTGCCCGTCCGGCCTTCCCGGGATTTACGACGCCCTTTGACGGGCCCCGGCGCGCATTTGCATAAACGTTTACCGGGCGCAAGGTCGTATCGGCAGATACGTCACGCCGCAGCGCGCCGCGCGCGCCGAAATTGGGAGAGAGATTTATGGAGATTCGGCCCGCGGAGTATATATCCGAACGATCGGCTCGATCCGATCCGCGGCCCTTTTTCTGCCCCCCCCCCCTCCCCGGCGATGAATATGTTTATCCTGTCAAAGCGCAGATAAGGGCTCTTATCTGGGCGGTGAGTTTTTTATGCACTCCGGGGCTGCAGCTGTCGTTCTTTCTCTATCTCCGGGTGCACTTGCGTGCCGTCGGCTTGCACGCGCGGCTCCGGAGGTACGCAGTTTGTCGGGAATTTGGCGGTGGATGGCGGCTTCGGGGGGGGGGGGGCCGGGGCGCTCTTTTTCGGAGGAACTTTGGTAATAAAGATAAATTAATTGATAGGAGGGCCGGTTTGTTTTTCGCTGCTTCACGGCGCCGGGAGGAGGGAAGGCTGTACACAGTCAAAACAACGTAATTGCACTTTTAGTTTCGCAGTCGAAAGCGATGTTAATTCATTCTTTTGTCGCGGGTCGATGAGAATTCGGAGATTAAGCGCCGCGTCGAGATGAGGGTTAACGTATGGTATAAACGTGTAAATCATCGCAGCAACGTTTTTGTGAAATTTTCTTTGTTCGCTGCAAATTTAATGCACTTATCTTGAATGCAAAGAAAGAATAAACAGTCGGGGCATTGTGCGCTCGGTAATCTCTCTAATCTACCCGTGAGATTTCGCTTTAAATACAGGATGATAGGACGAAAAACTATTTTGAAATGCTGCAAGTCATCGCGTCCAAAAGGGATCAGTACATCTTTGTGTCGATGCTCATGCAGAGTTAATCCTTTTCTTATATAAATGGATTCTCGAGGTTCATTGTAAAGAGTACGCGGAATTTTATTTCTACTCTGATATGCGTATTTGGTACTGTAAAATATTAAGTATAACTGCTCTCTGCGAATGTATTTATTATTATTTACCATTTTTATTTGTAGTACAGTTTGACGTGCTTCTTTTATCGCTTACCTTGTTAGTTTATTCCAATTTTTTGGTTACGCGAACGGCACGAGCAACATCAAGAAAAATATAAATCACTCTGTACGAGGGTAGGAAAAAGCAGTCTAACGACCAAGTAAAAGGGAGAGTATTTCAAAGGAAGATACAGAGAAAGAAACTTCTTGCTGTTTCCTTCTCTATATACATTGTGAACGAGGTCGTGCAAAAATCATTGTTGCTTTTCCTTTTCAAAAAAATGCAAATAAAAATTGTAACTTAATCAATTAATATAATAATTTCAGCTCTTATATTTTAATTCCGTACTGCTGCTCATTTCAATCGATTAATCAAGCAAAATGAAAATGTATTAAACGACTATATTGAATCTGGGTAAAGCAGGGAAATTACAGCCGCGCGCAAGAGACGTACTTCAGCCAAGCTGGTTTTTCTTCAAAAAGAAAAATCATTTGAAACGCGCAGTACAACGATTTCGTCGTTACCTTGTTACTCACTGCCGCTTCCTCCCCCGGCGAATTCCCCTTCCCAGCAGCGGCAACGGTCACTGTCCGACAAAGTCACCGTGTTTCATTAATAAGCGTCTCCTAATAAAAAAAAAAAAAACCCGCCGCGGAGATCTCGACTCGCTCCCTTACAGCGCGGCTCGGTCAAGCATTCCCACGCGGGCAAAATTATCCCGAAGCATTTGCATCGGCGCGATTTTTGCGGATTCCTGCGCGTACATCCGTCCGTCACATATCACTCCGCTCGGCGCGCCGCTACTCTCTCTCTCTCTCTCTCTCCCTCTACATCGCTATATGGATTGTTAGATCTGTGGCCCCCGGGGGGGGGGGGGGGGGCGGCGGACTCCCCAGCGCGTGTAAAACGTAAACGAGCGCAAGGTGCAACGTCCTTCTGCTACCTGCGGTCGCCGCTGGCCGTGCGGCAAATAAAAGAGTCGATCACTTGGAGGCAAGAGAGAGAGAGAGAGAGAGAGAGGAAGCCAGATAGAGCGCAAAATAAAAGAGTCGCCCGCAGTCGCCGCGAGAGTCGTGCCGTTGCCGGAGCATTACGCCGAGAGTGATGGACCGAGAGAGAGAGAGAGAGAGGGAGAGTTTCTGAGAAATTCTGATTTATGGCCGATCGTGTATACAAGCACGGATTATGATTTCTGCAAAATGTCTGTGATCGGGATCGCTTTTTTGCTCGTTACGCGTCGCTCGTCCGCGATATTTACTTTGGATTATGATTTAGCATGTAGATTAGGGGGATTTTTATTGGCAGTTTATTTTTACTTCGGGATTTATGAGTTTTTTAATCAACCTTCTATTTGTAAACAGGTTTCTTTTAATTTTCAATTCTGAAGCATAAATTTGAATTGCAATTTTTTTTTTATTGTGATGCTAATTTAACCAAATTTGCCGAGGAAAGTAGCAAGAATTTCCAAGAGTCCCAAGAAAAAATCCAAAATCTGCATAAAATCTCACTTCAGTCTGCAAACTTCAAACCTGCCTCCCAATCTGCATACATCCGCCGTATCAACAAAACAATTACGTTTAATGAAGCCTCTCGAAAGCCTTCCACCGTCCACCTCCCGGCGAGCCAAGAGCCAAAAAAAAAAAAGGCAAGGCCCGCAACATAAAAACTCCCCTCGCTCATAAACGCCTCGGCGCCCGTCCTCAGCTTCCACCCGGCAGCCGACCGCAACGAGACGAAAACGAAGCCACATCTCGCCTCGGCGGCGACGGAGCAGCGCTCGCACCACCTTCCGCACGCACGGAGCAGTCCTCCCGCGCGGCGGGAGCCGGCTGCTGCCCCCTCCGAGCGGGGAAAATAAAGCGGCCCGCCGCGAGCGAGGAAAAGATGAAGAAAACGCGCACGACGCGAGAGAGAGACAGAGAAGAGGGAGCCCCGAAAGAAAAAGAAAAAGGGAGAAAAGAAGAAACGACGAGTGCGTGATGCGAGTACGTAGGCAGCGGCCCTAAGGCCTACGTGCCCCGACAAGCTAAGTGCTCCGCGCGCGCATATAACGAGCGCGATTCTCGCTGCGCTCGTCGGGCGAGAGAGAGAGAGAGAGAGAGAGAGAGAGAGAGAGAGAGAGAGACAGAGCGAGAGACGCGCGCCGAGGCGGGGACACGATAATGAAACGCGAGAAAAAGGAGAGGCCGCTCCGCTGGCCTAATTGAAATATGGCCGCCCGTCGGGGACGAGAAAAGAAAACTGGGTGAGATTCGGCGGGCGTGCACTTACATTGTTGCCCGGCGCCTCCGGGGGCTGTGCGCCGCGACTCGCTCGGCGGGGCGGCGCTGAATTAAGCTTTCGGCGCGGCCGTCGCTTTGGTTTGTTCGCGCGAACGTCAGCTGCGTCGCGGCGCGAGGAAGGGCCGTGCGGTTGATTTTTTATGGCCGATTGATAGCTTTTGCTGGGAGACGGAATTGTTGCGGGTATTATGACATTGAGACTATTTACGATTGATGTACGTATGAGCAAGTAAAATTTTGGGGAAGCTGAATTTATTTAACTTATTTAATTCATATGAAATAAATGAATTTCCAATTATGACAAGAATTCGATTTATAAATGAATATTTAATCGACTTATAATTTATTGTGTTTAAACCATCTTTCAGAAGCACTTCTGAGAAAACGGCACTTGACGCGTGAATGAAAGTGCATTCGTAGAACGCTTGACTATAATCAGCTTGCTTTTTATGCTCATGAAAACATACTCAAGTGCAAGCACTTGTGCGCTTTTTATCGAAGCAGCATCAATAATTCGAATTCAGGTTTCAATTCTTTCATATTAATATTCAGTTCTGAATGCACGGCTATAAATACATCATTCTCTACATTTAGGATTTGCGAGCTCTTTGAAACCGAATACTTTTGATTTATACACTGAGAAAAATATCTCATTAAAAATTAGTATACTCTATCGTAATCGAAGGACAAACTTGCACTATCCT
>JAWWEM010021562.1:0-19870 GCA_035582935.1 Ormyrus thymus | reverse complement strand
TTTTTAGGATTTTTGCAGTCTGTGATCAAATTAAAATGTACTATTGTAATTTTTTCTAGAAAATTTTTCTCCGTGTGTAAATGAATGTAGACAAGGCTCGCGGGTTTAAAAATCCCATCAATCACAACAGTATTATTGAAGCATGAATAGAGATAAAGTAAATCAATAGTTCACAGATTCACTGGGAAAATTTTTTTTGAAAAATTACTATTTTAATAGCACTCGTGGAACACACGCATGTTTTAATAATTTTTACTATATATTTCGTAAATTTTACTATTTTATTTGTAATTTTTACTATATTATTTGTAAAATTTAGAAATTATTTTTAAAATTTACAAATAAAATAGTAAAATTTACGAAATATGTAGTAAAAATTATTAAAATATAAGTGTGCCCCACGAGTACCATTAAAATAGTAATTTTTAAAAAAATTTTTCTCAGTGTTGTTAAATCAAACGAATAGCAATAAAGCCGCTTCAGCAGTTGTTTGATAGACAAATAGTGCAAAAAAAGTACTTCGCGCTGATTGATTTGGCCGTTTTTGCGATTTAGCAAAATGTATTTAAAATCTTTATTGGCATGCAGGCTTTGCACTGTACAGCTGTAGGACTATAGGACTCTTTTCGTTTTCGTTACTGGTTTTCATATTAGAAAATTGTAACAGTAAGTAATAAACTTTCTTTTTATATTTTGTCGCACGATTTTCCAGTTTAAAGAAAATTTCAGGAAAACCGAAACTGACGATGCAGCTTAAGTAATTGCAGTTCGTAACAATTTTCAATATACTTTGTAATAAATTTATTAAAAAATATATATATGTATATATAATTGTTATCAGCATATTCTTTTTGTTTTCGCATCAGAATTCGTTAATTATACTAACGACCGAACAAATAAACAATAACCAATAATTAATCAGCGATTTTAATTAAAAATAATAGCACTGGTATAAGCCAGTGAGGACTGCGCGAGAAAAAGAGGAACTATTACCTCGCATCAAATAATAACTGCATTCGGAGAGTAGCGGAGGAGCATTCTTTTTTGCTTGCTTTTTAACTCGACTTTTTTTTCTTTCCTTCGCGAGAATGTTTCTGTTTTTTTGTCCCAGCGGGGCAGATATTCGTTGTGTAGGAAGTTTTTGTCTCGCGGTGAGCAAATGATAGCGCGAATCGTCGTTATTAGATTTTTTTTCTTAGAGCTCAGTACACCGTAAGTGGTAAGTATTATTACTAAAATAATATTAAATGTGGCTCTACTCTGGAGAATTCGCTTCTTAAATTATCAAAAAACACGAGCGTCGAACTATATTTACATTTCAATATATATTTGCAAAAAAATGTCTGTATTTTTTTTTCTTTGTCATTACCTGCATGCGTACTATGCTGCAGTAAATTCTCGTTTTACGCTTCATTAAGAGAATGCTCGAATCGATAGGAAACTTTGTTACGCAACTCGCGGGGGTTCGCCGAGCTGCAAGTCATTCATCAAGATCAGCAGCAGAATTCTATTTAAAGGTGAAACGCTATATAAAAGCGCGAACATTATCTGCGATGTTCTTTTAATTTAAAAATAAATCAGCGGATTAATTAATATACCAGTTTTATTTTACGAACTCTCTCTCTCTCGTCAACGTCTTCGCTCGCTAAATCCTGTTAAAACATTCGCTAATTGCAATATAAGCCCGCTGAGCTGCTTGTGCCACTCGGACTCTGCATTTGCTCATCTTCCGCGCAGCACGCATTCACAAACACACAAATAGACGAGCGCACGCGCCACTTTGATTTCACTACGCATACTAATGGAAGCGAGTGGATTTCGAAATGATCGATGATGCTAAGCGCATATAATACCGTTCGCCTAGGCGGTTTTCTTCGTCGTGAAAAGACCTGATACCTTCTTTTTTTACGAGTATTCTCGAGCTCGCAGATTCCGACGAAAAAGCACTTTTTCCCCCTATATTATTTTTCCCAAAAAGAGGGAGATATAACTTGATCCTCGTTCCGCGCGTTTGCTTCGAAGATCGAAGCCGCGGGCAGCGGCAACCAAGGACGACAAGCCGCTCGCGCGCTAAAAAATCCCCGAGGTGCAAAAAGGTTTAGCGACACGTCGGTGCCAGCCGCGATCTCCCCGTCGATCGGCGGGCGTCCCTGCGAAAACAGGGATATGCTACACGTCGAGGAGGGGAGAGAGATACCTGCGCGCGAATATCGCGCGGAATCCTCGAACGCTCGCGTCAACACGAAATCGGGGGAGAAGGGACGGCTCGAGAGCTTCTAATCCAGCTGGTTAAGCCGGGAGTGAGCGGCGGCCCGCAATTTCTGGCTCCCGCAAGCGGCGGCGGCGGCGGCGGCGGCAGCGGCGGCGTCTAACCCGATAACTCTAATCATCCCTAACAAGGTCAATAATTTCGTAATCTGCGCGCCCGAGCTCGACCTGCGCTCCTGGTGATAGCGGCCCTGATGATGCCTCGATCGGATATTGTGCATACGCGGATCTTCGATTTTTTTCTTTCTTTTTTCAGCACCGCCGTTCTTGGGAGGCTTACGTCCTCCGGCACTACCGTTCTCGAATTAGCAGTGGCGTGGCTAGAGCAGAATTCAGAGTTGCTTCTTTTGTTTTGTCAGTGATAATCGAATAACAATTATCCAAGTGATTCATTTCATCGGGTGTTAGATAATAGGCAGTTTTTCATTTCATTGAACGTTTCTCTATTTACGCTTCCACATGATGCCAATCAGCGATTGCGGTCAACGGTATGTTTGGTAAACAAAGCATACTTGAATTATTATTATAGAGAAGGTCTAAAATTCAATCAGCATAATCTAGAGTTCGAAACCCAAATTGGAAAATGAAATACTAACAAAATACTGATGTTTCGAATATTTTAATTTAAAAATTTTGAAAAAGATTTCAATTTAAAAGTACTATTGTTGTTAACTAACGATGATATAATCAAATTTGTAAGTTCTTTTTTTTGGTACTTGTATATTCACTCGCATTTTTTTATTTATGCAGCGGAAAATTGTTGATTGCAAAAACAATAAGCAGAAACTTCCTCAGCTAATTAGTCGACGTACATCATCTCCACTCAGAATCGGAACAATTCGGCTTTGACAATATCCGAGTCTTGTTGGATTTCACGGACGAAACCACAATGAGTTACTGACTCGAAAGTTCCTTGTTAACATTAATTAACACGCCGACTCGGTCTACTGATGTTGAATCTATAATTTCAACAGAATTATGGACTTTTAATTAAAAAATATATTTTCGCCTGTTTAATTTTAATATTCAAATTTGTTTTATTTTATATTTTTCCCTTTATTGTTGTACAGCTCTTATCATTAGCAAGAATATGACTATTTATTCATTTTTTAAATTACATTCTGAATTACTTTGAATTAGTTTTTTTTTTATAATAATTATACTTATTTATAACGTACTCTTTCGACAAATTTAAAGTGTAGTTAAAAACTTTATTGAAATTTATTCGAATAAAAGATTGGTCTTAAAGTAGATATCTAAAGTTTTCTTTGTACAATCTGCAGAGATTCTAGTCACGCGTGAGTCTCAAGGAAGTAGCTGTCGAAATCCGCCAAAAAAGTAGTTTAGCAAAACTTGTTTATCCTCTCCATTGCTTTAACTTTTCTTTTCAGCCTGAGAACAGCGGCAACTGCAACTGGGTAAAGCTTGAAAAAATTTACTTATACATATATTGTCCTACTTAGGCGACTGTCTAACGATTAATCTTATTTTTTTACGCGATTGGGATGGAATTAACCTTTCTCCTTTATTTCGGATCCTTTAAAACAGACATAAAGAAACTCTCATGCCGGAGAATAAGGCTTAAAAAAAAAAAATAGAAATTTCGTAAGAGATAATTTCTACTATAAGGCGGTAGAGCGAGAAAACTCATATGCATACACTTACGCATACGAGATGGGATTACTCGAGAAAAGTTGGAGCTCCGCGTGCATATCTGGCTTCCTACCTCTTTATCTCTCTTTGCATGGCGCGCAGCTTTTGCCGGACACCAAATTACAACTTTCTCTTTCTTTGCTGTCGTTAGAGAAGGTGGAGAAGGACAAAGTCTGGGGCAACCATTTGAGAAAGAACGGTGTGCAAACACTGTTTTTTTCTTTTTTTTTTTTTACTCTTGCGATATTTTCATATTTTTAAGTGATATTTCCACGGTAAAAATTGTTTCGGTGAAATGAGAAAAAGCACGAATATCGCAATATAAATGCTTTTAGGTTTGATTACATATCTAGGGGAGGTTCAGATACGTAAGCGTCTACCTCTAAAAATATAAAAACAATATTTTGTTAATAATACTTTTTTAATAATTGTAGTTTTCTTTAATTATTGCTGAATTATTTATTGATCTTTAAGCTGATGGTATTTTTCATGGGTAAAAATTATTACTGTGTTCTTTTTTTGCGAATACTGAACGCATATTTGTACCGAACAGGACACGGAGGTTACAGGTTTTCATGAATGCACAAAAGTTGCCATGCCGGCCGGGAACGGAACAGTCAATTTAAAAAATTAAAACTTTTAATTAATTGGTTGTTGTACCAAAGCAGAAAAGCTACCATAGCCGCAGTCTAAAGGTTAATGGCGGGTGGGGATAACACCCACAAGTGTACCCTTAAAAACATCAGCTTATAAAATCTATTTGGATATAATATTTTCAAAAAATTGTATATACCAAATATTTTAACTGCATTTAATAGCATAATGGCTGGATTCTCATTAGAAAAAGAAAGTTATAACGGAAATTTGCATTTCCGGCAGTCCTGATTAAAATTACTGATGCAAACTGGGCGGGACAGGACACTAAAGTTGAGAAACAATCTAAATTCAGTATGATTCAAATAGCCTCCATTAAGTTCCTTCCTAGCGATTTAAAGCGGAAAGCGGTGCATATATTAATGTATATACGAGTGCGCTGTTAAGAATTTCCTCAATAAGCGAAACGCCTGATTTCGTATGTACTAAACGACGCGACGATACTTGGTTTTTTCAGCGAAAATCGTAATTAAAATTTTACTCTCTCTTTCTCTCTCTCTTAGTTTTTCTTACTCAGTCACTGCAGCACTTCAACTATTTTAATTACACGTGCCTCTGCTTTCTCTCTCTTGCTCTTTCTCTCCCTCTCTCATATTCACTGTTTTGCTCCTTATCTCTTCGCGTCTGAAAAGGAAAGAAAGATATGCATTATATATGTGCACACTGTTCGCGAATTTTCCGCACTGCAGGCTGCATGAAAGTGCTTTTTCTTCCCGGGTGATTTGCCCGCTCGTTATTAAACCCGATTAGAAACAAATTTTCAAGCGGAAAAAGAGGTTGAAAATATTTTCCGACCGATCATTTTTAAACAATTATTCAATTTCTTTATCAAATTCAAGCCTTTCCACGGTGTATCCAGCTGAGAAGCTTTGAAACAATTTTGAAAACTTGACGAAAAATATTCTTAGACGAAAATTTTCGCGTAGGCGGAAAAAGGGAATATACGCGCATGCATGCAGCTCGGACGAATTTTCAATGGCGCTACTCCCTGCTACATTTTCAAGTTAGCTTCGGCGCATACAAATGTCTGCATTACAGTTCCGAGGTATATTCCAATGCGACATTGAAAAGCACTTATCTTGAACCCTGCGAAAAAGTGTGGCTGACGCCGCTGCAGCTCCCAAAGGCGAAGTCGGCAGGGAAGACGGATTAGGTGACAGAGGAGAAAAAGACAGAGAGGCAGGGGAATGCACGATAATGTCTCGCCGGCGCGGGCTTGAGGAATGAGCGTTTCCCTCAATTTTATTCCCTTTCTTATCGCATAGCTGGGACATTTTATGACCGATCGGGAGGCCCAAGACCGTTCGATTGAAATCCATTCTGGCGTTGTAACGGTTAAAAAGAAAAGAGATGTGCGTAAAAGACTCGGTTTTATTGGACCTTTGAGCACGGCGGGTCGAAGATCATGAGCAGTCCCGTAACAAGGCAATTCTTACTATCTTTTGTACCGATCGGTCGAAGAACTATCGATTTTCTTTTTCGGAACGTCATCTTTTTCAAAAGCTGCTCTCCTAATACTTATCTTTCAGGGGCATTCGAGTTCATGCCATAAACTGAAATGTAAAATTTCCAATACCTCAATCCTTGATAGTCAATCGAAGCGCGAAGGAATCACCGGCGCGTTACACTCGACACTCGCGAAAAGCTAAAAGCGAGATCGGCATTCCGATAAAGGCGCGCCTCCGCGAGCTCGAGCGTGTAATTTAAGGTGAAACGCGAGCGGCCAATGGCTTTATATCCAGGCCGCATCGCGACGGGGGAAGCCGATGGATGTCATTCGCGGGTCTCGGATGTCAAGAGTCACCGTCGAAGTGCTTACAGACAAGCACGGGGGGTGCAAGTGCATTCACTTCAGAGGGTCGAGTGCCACTTGCCTGGAAAACCGTTCCGAATGATAAAACTCAGTGATTTGACAATCCAGCTGGTCGTCGTTTTATTCATACCGCGTTCCTCGAATCGTCGTCGACCTCTCGCGAGGCGACGCGCTCGAGCGGATAATTGCTTCGATCGGGCCAGGATTCGGAATAAGACCGGCCGTATCTCCGATCGCCGCCGTGCATTCGGAGTCGCTCGCGAGCCACCTGCCATTCATCCTCGGGTCTGGCTCTTTTGTGCCTCCGCTCCGGCATGTACCGCCGCGCGCGTACACGTGTCGAACACGCGAGTATCGCCCCGCGCAGGATCGAATTTGATGGGCGGCTGCTGCTCGCGCGCGTCCGATGTACGAGAACGTGTCACGCCCGGTTATAACGGGGCTGCGGCCCCGCGCGCGAATTCTCCGTTGACGCGGGGCGTTCGTAAGGCTTTGTGCGTAAACGTAAGTATGCGCGCAACGGAATGCCAAATGCCGGCTGTATTGCGATGTACGCCGGAATGCGGGGGTTTATGGCTCGGTTAGGAAATCGTAGCCGGGTCGTTGTTGCCCGGCAGTCAAAGCTGGCAGATATCTTCCGAATTAACCGTTTTTCTCGCGAGCATTGCCCAGGGAATTTTTCTATGCTCCGCCGATTTTTTTTTAGCTAACGCAGCTACTTCCGTTAATTTCTGAATTGAAAGTCACATTTTTCGTCACGATTTTAGCTCCTCGGAGTGCTTTGCCCTCGAATATAAAAAGGGGTCATACGCGCGTCTAGAAAGTTAACGAGATTTTCAATCCTCGCTGCAGATGCATTCCACGGATGCGTATTAATGAGATGCGAGTAACAGCAGCTTCAGGTGCAGAGGCGCGGAATTTCAAAGCAGGCGGGGAATATACGTGCTGGTCTTTGGAACAAAGATATAAAATGGCCGAGCTATATCTTCCGTCTGAAGAATTTCACTAATTTAGAGCTTATTTGAGTAATCTTTCTAATTAAAACCTACTTTGACAACATTCCCTATATCCTTTCATCACAGAACTTTTAATTGTTTCAGTTAAAAAACAATCTCGTTCAATAAAACCTCAATCAATTAGTTCAAAACTATTTTGCCCGCGACAAAAAAAAAAAGAAAAAAAAACTTCCGGAATCTCCTATAACGTCGGGTCAGAAAAACAATTAATTCCAGAAGCCTGGAAATAAACTGCCGAGCACTCCCTCACGCACAGAGGCAAAGTGTCGGTATTAATGCGAGCCAGCAAATGCACTTTCTGAGATTAGATTGTCGTCGACGAGAGCCGGAGGTGCGCTCGGCGGCCGTCCTTCGGCTGCGGTCGGCTTTGCTCTGCATCACCGCGAGCTCTGTAAGCGCAAATTCAATTACGCACCGTCCAGTTCATGAGCATTGAAACTAAAAAAAGAAATTAAGCATTTTCCTCGTGCATGCGCTAACTAGGTTTATTTACTTGCTAATTGAGAAACTAAGTTTACGATGCTTGTCAGAGTTTGCTGGCGTTTTTTGGGGCGAGTTGTTTATGGTGCACTTCGAGAATGTTAGATTAAAGAGAAAGCAAAGTTTAATGTTAAAAAATAAAAGAATTCGTTCAATAATAATACTCAATGCTTTAAAAAATGAATGAAGAGAGAGAAAAGGGAAAAACGCTTTAAAGGGCGCCATTTTATGAAGAAAAAATCTTTAAAGATAAATAAATGAAGAAAAAAATCTTTTAAAATAAAAATCGACAGTTTCTTCAAATCTATCAAACTTAAAAATATATCGTGGAATTTTACTTTCAGTTTTTTTCGTGATTCATAAGAGACATTAGGCTAAATATGTGTTTTATATCGCGATTTACTGGAAGCGCATGCAAATCGACTTAAGAGTCAGCTCAAGATTAAACCCCTACAGCTTAAGATGTTGCTCTCGTTGCATAGGTTAAAGCTTCTTTGCATAAGCCTCTGGCTTTTAGTTGACATAGAATCAAAATACGGGAGAGTGCATAAATCCGAAAGAAATTCGCTTAAAAATGACCAGGAATTACCAGATTTCTTCCTCTCGCTCCTCATCGCACTTTTCAAAAGCACCGTAAACTTCAATCGGATCCTACAGAATTTTAATTAGACTAAACGAAGGAGAAGCCTGTACTAGAAAGAAGAAAAAATAGCATTGCTTATTACCGTGAAAGGATAAAGCTGCAAGCTAAACCAAGTGGACGACTCTTCATTTAATTCAATGTTGAATTTACCCATCTTTTGAACTTGTAATTAATTAATTTTTATACTTTGCCGAACAATTGTTTGAAGCTGAAAATTTTACTTCTAATTAATTTTTAGGAAACACGTTAATTGACAGTAACAAAAGAATTTTAATTTATGTTTCCCTCTCATACAGTCGCATAGTGCTTCCGTTTATTTAGTCCATCTACATCCTTGATGAGTTGGTTTAAATTAGATCGTAGATATACATCTACGATCATATGGAAATATATTATAAGTTATGACCTTAAATTTTGACAGAATAAGATAAAAGTGTAAAATGTGATGTACTATGCGCAATATCTCAAGACATTGGCATAGCAGATTGCCATCGTGGAATATCCTACACTCTTAGATACACTTGATTAGTCCAGTTAAATGCATCAACTTTTCGATATAAGTCCCTCAGGTGGTCTCGTTGGATTTTCTTCTGTCGATATACATATAGTCACGCCCAATGGAAAAAAAAATTAAAAAAAAAAGAGGGTGACGCGTCATCTTCCATCACAGATGTTGAGAGTTTAGTCTTACAATATAGAATAGTACTCGTAACATGCAAAAATGACTCGAAGAACTCAAATAAATATTACATGATATTTTCGAGAGCTAGATTTCCTTCAATCTTATTTTTTTTTTTTTGTGTAAAACATAATTAAAATAAAATTAACACATTTTTAAAGCTGCAGAAAATAAGGTAAATTGTTTCTCTAATTTTAATAATGGATATAAGTGATTTAAAAATAGTCCACAAAAGGCCTAAGGCCGGAACAAATCGGTACGGACTGTTTAACGATAAAGAATTCTAGTACATATCCGCAGTAGAACCGCAATACACAAAAGACTGCTCTCCCGCTTCCGCGCTCTCTTACAGACTGGCGTTTCGCCCTACATTTAGCACCAGATTTTCCAGAGGCGTTCTTCTATTTCTAAGAGTGAGAGAGAGAGAGAGGGAGAAAGATAGAGTGTCAAACGGATAGCTCTGTCTTGCCTTCATACGCTTTCTGGCACAGATTCAGAAGTCCGATTCGTTGAATATTAAGATTAAAATGCTAGCGTATTTCTATCATTCCTTCTGCAGTGCACTTATACACATATACTCGGGCAAGAGAAGTGCAATTTATCAGAGCACACGTGCACACGTGCGCATCTGTTTGCTTTTATAAATGCAAAAGTGAACATTTTTCTTTAATACATAAATCTGCACGGGCAAGGATCTGATGAATAACTTTCATGAATAAATCAATTCATTTAAATGAACGAGGATCTTGTTACAATATAACTTGATCACTTAATGCGCAAACGTGGATTCCTGATTATTTCAAATTTTTCAATCTTGAGGGAATACGTTAACCAAGTAAATTTACATTGTCTCACGACTGCCGAGATACATCAAACATCCATTTAGCTTCAAAGAACGCTGAATTTGTGGATTTTTTTATTTCCCATTAAAAATGTAATCAATATTTTTGACAGGAGGGTACATCGGAGTTTAGTAACGATTAAAACAGGCTCATTATCCAAGGGGATTCGACTGGACCGAGTAAGAAGTTTTTTGCATAAACGAAAAACTATGAGGTATAAGGATAATTGAATGGTGTAAAGAACGGCAAGGGGAGGAAGCCGTAGACAAGAAAGAACTCGCTGGCTCAATGGTAATGGCTTTAAAATGTTCATCTGGGAAGTAATATGGATTCACGGGTCATTGTGAGTTGCGCCTCTGCCTACTTGACTTACAGTTTTCGCAGTTACGCTACGAGTTCTATTTTCTCCTGTAACTAGTTAAAAAATGACTTATGGTTGATGAATCATTGCACAGTGACTTTTCTTCCGTAATAGTGATAAAGTACTAACGGCGACCGGATTGACTATTCATTGCGAGAACGCCTCTCCTTCCAATATTAACCAAGTCCGTTTCAACCGTTTAAGTTTGTTGCAAATTTTTTTTCATCCATAATAATAATTTATTGCGCGTTATCTATTTAATCCCGCTGTAATTAAAAAAAAACATTTAAATTCTGCGCTCTACCAACGATACAACTCGAATCTATAATACGAATTATAAAGTGCACTAAATTATTATTTAAAATAGATAAATTTTCGATGGATTTCTACCAGAAAATTTTCTCATTTCTGTTACTTCAAATTGTAAGGTAAGATTTTATTAAAAATCAAGCAGATTGATGGCTATAGATGCTATAAATTAGAACTTCATCTCAAATAATAAGGAGTCCCAACGGAGACGCCCACCTACACTTTTGCTTTATTTGCTATAACGGCTTCTCATTCGTGTGTATAGTAGTAAATCAGAATGAAGTACCCCTCGGTTTTGCTCGCGCCATCCAAACCGCGTATTTTACGGCTGACCACATCAGATTTTCATTTGCTAGAACCAGTATAAGTGTTCAAATTGCGATTGTGGTTCGAACATTTATTAGAATACCGACTTACATTTAGGCTGCTTTTAATTTCATTTACTTATTTTGTAATTTATAATTTGTTAAAAGTAATTATGCGATTTCCTTAGCCAAACAGCATATGCTAAAGATAACAGCGGATAAACAGAAGAGGGACTAGAGAGAGAAGACGAAGACTATTGAATTTCGAATCAACCACTAGAGATGGATTCGCATTAAGAGGATTATGAGAAAGAGAGGGGAGCAGATCGAGCAATCAGCAGCGTCGTAAAAATGCCCGTCGAGCCGAGTACATCCGGCACTGCTGCTCTCATCGACGAGATCAGCTCAGCTTCATTAGGAAACCGAGAGACGGAAACGTTCATTTAGTTCACTTTTCTGATAAATCCAACGAAGAATTCATTGAACAAAATTCATGCTTTTACCCACAATAGTATATTTTGCATTGCGAAATTGTTCAATTAAATCAAACAAGAAAACTGAAAATAGAAATTTGAGTTGTATGGAAAGAATATTTTTATTTTTTGTTTAAAGCAATTCAAACAGAACTATATAGACTGATTTAAAATGAAAGTCAAAATCGAACAACCGCTTGATGGCAGCACTTGAACATGGAGTCTAGAAAGAAAAGAAAAAAAAATTCCCTCACAAATTCGATCGCATTCCCGATTGTTTCTAAAATACCGTGTCAAGTGCATTGATTTTCGCGGCACTCTTAACCCCCCCACCAAATCCCAATCAAAAGTCGATTAGGAGGAAGTTCCGAACTAATTACTCGCGAATCAAGGCTATTATCGGATTCATTGGTCCGAGTTCATAGCATCGGCGGTAGTCTCGGCGTGTCAGGGCAGAAAGAGATAGAAGGAAAACGACTCCCGCGGGGACGAAAAGGTTAAAAGGAGCGAAGACGAGAAAGACGAATAGAATTGGTAAAGGAGAATTTCGAGCGCTCACCTACGCCACACGCTCGCGCGATGTACACCTGGCGAGCACAGGAAAGAGGCAGCGAGACGCTAAAGAAAAAATCTGTTTGAATCCGTTGCGTATTTAATCTATTTTGAATGATTAGAGAAATTAAGAGGTTTTACAGCTTGTCCTAATAAATAAATAAATAAATAATTATAGCGCTCCGGACGAGGCTCGGCACACTGAGCCAATTCGATATGGAGCGCATCATTTACCGTAAAAAACCCTCGAAATGTTCACAGACTGAAATATTATCTTTCGATAAAAAAGGAGTAATTTAAGTAATTAAAAATAATTAGACCAAAGTTTTGCACATTTTTTATTTCCGTTTAACAGGCAGCTAAAAGTAAGATATGATGAACGTTCAGGTTGAAAGCCACACGCGAGCTGAAATTCAGCCCAAAAGCTCGGAGGCGGCCCATTAAAATTTATCGCTGGTCGCGGAAATTGGCCTAGAGTGCAGAGCTGACACCGGTGGAAGCTTTCATTTTCTCGAGGATGCCGGTCCTCAAAGCTACAACTTTTCTCGATTATCCGGCAGCTCGCTGTTCGTAACGAGCGTTGTTATTGTCAATTTCCGGCAAGGCTCGCGGCGAACGAAACGCGACGATGTTCTCTGCGCGATGCCGTTGGTCGCTTTCGTTTTCTGGGACCGTGTACAGCGATGAAAAACGTGGAATACTGCAGGGTAGAACTGAAAATTCTATTTCTGCAGATTGTAAATCAATATCAGAGAATGAATTTTATGAAGTGAATGATACGATAGGATATAGCGAGTATGTATAAAGTAAAAAATATTTAAAAAACAAAAAATTTGGGAAATCTGCACGTGGCAAAATAATAGATATTTTGGAAAAGTATTTCCTACATGCGAGAATTGTAGAAGATATCTTATTTTTTGTGAACTTTGTCTAGCATACTAATTGCTGATCTGTGGCGCGCTCAAAAGTAGCATTTTAAGAATTATTTTATCTTTTATATTAGCTACTACTGGTGAAAACTTTGTTTTTCTTGCTTTATCGTAATCTATAGGCTGAACCGATGAATGGATTTGCATGAAATTGATTTTAAAATGTGTTTTTTCTGTCATTTGAGATCCATGCTGTTTGCCTATTAATTTGAACTTTTTAATTTGATCTTAAAATGGAACGAACTGGTAAAAATTTTAGAATTTTATACCATTTAGCTAAAATTAAAACACTTAAACAAGGGAACAGCATCTGTCTGGAATGACATGAAAAACAAATATTTTAATCTCAAATTTCACCAGCATTTACTAGAGTGTAATTTCACAAAGCATCACATAAAAAGGTTTCGTTTTTGTTCTAACTCGATTCTAAAGAGTAAAATCTTACACGATATGTTACGCTATTTCTGTTAAAATGGTTTATATATAACGTTATAGTGCTGCAATTGATAGTAATTGATCAAATATTTAAAAGAATATCAAAATTCTTTGTTTATTTTTACTTATTTAATAAATTACTTGGGGGACGCCCGATTTTTCGCTTTACACGAATTTCTCCCCTTTCTCTTGGTTGAAACGAATTGCTAATTACCCTTTAACCTACTTTAAAATTATTCCGAAAATGTAGTTTTTAATTCTTGTTTTTAAATTTACCCTGCTGCTTTCTGTTTCCTATTCCTACGCTTATTTAGGTTGCCTAATGCAATTCATTTATTATTTTAGAAATTCTGCTGATCCATATTGCGAACCATTCGTACACGTACATCCAAATAATCTGTAAAACGACAGATCATGTCAGGGAATTAATGTTTACCGTTCGGTCAGTAATTTACGTAGGTTTAAGTAATTTTAGTCAATGTTACGTATTAAATAAATTAAAGAGAAAAACACTTTGTTTCGCATTTTTTTTTTATTTATTTAAAAAACTGAAATCCTAAGGAATTGTTTTTTATATCTTATAATAATAATTACATACAGTATGTATATCAATTAAATTTTTCACCATAAATGAATGTTACATTTGTATAATAATTTGCGAATATTAAACGCTAAACTGCAATGAAGTAAAAAAAATCTTTTACTCGTATTTCCCTGTCGCCCCAACAACGACTTTGTAAACAACAAAGAACCCAATGGCGCGGCTGCAGCGAGTTGTAAATGGCTCCGCCAAGAAAAATGAATATTCCCCGGTAAATTGTGGAATAAATAAACGCCACTCGCACAGAAGATGGGGTTAAGTGCGTTCATTTGTTAAGACTCCTAAGCGCGTGAATCTTGCGCGAGAAGGTGGGAAAGAGAAATACGTATACCTCAGGAGCCGAGAAATGCATTCGCGTCACGTTTTCTGCGAGTCGCGAAATAATGGACAGCCGCGTCGAAGGTGCGCGCCGCGCTCTGAATTCGAATGCCCGGGACCCTTCAGGATTTTCATGAAAGTATATGCAATATCAGGAAATTCGAGTAGAGAGCACTTGAAGCCTTTTGAGTTTGGATTCGAACTCTCAAATCCATGATTTTTAAATGCCAGAAATTCATGTGTATTAAATTTTTGTATTATCTTTGTACAGACTGTGTATGTATAACATGCAGTTGTACAATTCAATTGAGAGCGTTAGTGAATAGAACTTTCTCATTTATCGAAAAATTTTGCTAAACGCATTTAATCGCGAAATTCTTCAGTTAAAGAGTTTTACTGTTCAATGAAATGATTAAAATAGTATCATACCTATTGCTAAAATAATATTTGTAGCATTGTTTGTAGCAGTTTGTAGTACTTTCTATTTTACAATAGAAATATAAAGTAATGAGTGAAAATATTACGTGAAAAAGTATTTTCCTTGAATAAATTTATATCCCTGATGCAGTGATTTGACATTAATAAGGCTTAATTTTGATCTGTTTTAAAAATCCAAAACAAAAAAAACAAAATATTATATATTATTTATATATTACAAATAATATATAAGCCCTTTTTTCGTAAGTTCTTAAAAAACGGGCATCACTTAAAGTAATACAATTTTATTTAGTCTTGTGAATTAAGAAAGTATAATACTATAATTTTTATTTAACTTTGTCGCCTCCAAATTTACCCAGTGTTGTCGCTCGGATGCAGGCGGTCTACAAATATGGAGCGCAAGAGTCTTTTTGATGGAAGAGCTTAAAATGCGTACTGCAAGAATATCATTTACTTCTGGTATAAAGAAATGCATTGCAATAGCTTAAAATTTTCTTTTTCATGGAAACGTTTCATCTTTCTTGATTTTTTGAAAGCCTCTGCTTATATAATGCCATGCTTTGAAATTCTTTGAAATAAGATATTGCCATTCAAAATTATTTCGTGGTAAATTGGATGTACAATAGGGATATAAATGTTAAATATCTCTTTTAAAAAGACACTAAATAAACTGTGCTGACAATTATCGTTCACTTTGTATAAATACGTAATTTTATTTTCTTCACTTCGATAATTCTAATATGGTTATAAAATTCAATGATCAATAAAAAGAAGGACTTGCTTTATTTTTATCAGATTAGTACACATTCTTTCAAGAACATTTTTTTATACAATACGGTTTAAAATACAGAATTTTAGGGTTTTTGTTTAGCAAAACTTCCTCACGAGTTCTCAACATTTTTTCACCTGGGTTTTTATTGGAATAAAAGTTTTTAAAGAATTACTTTTTAAATTTGGTAAATACTTCTTAAAATATTTAAACGAGAAAAGTCATTAATGAACTCAATTACTTGAAAAGAAGAAGTTATTAAAAATAGACTTCGTCTTCCGCTGCATTGGAAAATCGTATTTTTCTTTTCATTATTCGAGTGTTTGCGTAGTGTTTGATAGACAATTATAAATTTATTTAAGTATCTTTTTAAAAAATTTAAGGTTTATAGCATAATTCGTATGATGAAAATTTTCAAATTTTTTTTTAATTTTAAAAGAATTGTTGACCCACTTTGTGCTTAATTACTTTTACGTTGAGAAGTTTTATTTTAGAAAAATGTTCTTTAACGTTTTCAAACATTCGAGAAATTATCGGCATTTATGAAAATAATTATCGTGTTAATTTTAGTAAAAATGTGGGATAAGTTTTTAAAAAGTAGTAATTGACGTTGTAAAATTAAGTACTAAATTTATTGAAAATTATAATTAACTTACCAATTTAAGCCAAGCGTTCGTTGTCAATATCTGATTTTTCTCATCCTGAAAAAAAGAAATACACATTAACCTTTAAAAACTGATCATAAAATAGAGAATATTATTCTGATTATTAGTAAACACACACACATTTATATAAAGGAGAATAACTTGAACAAAAAATTCTGATAAAATTTTCTAATCTAATTATCAGAATTTTTATTGCGGATATTGCGCGCCCTTTTATCCTATGACATACATTTCTCGACATATATTTTCGGAATAATACTGTGTAATATGAAATAAATAAATGTTGCAGATTTTCCTTGCAAATAAAATGAGGTACTTTAATTCACACTGCAAAGCTAGAAAAAAAAAATCATCGCTATTAAATAACAGAGAAGAGCGACAAAATAGAAAGAAAACTCGCAAGAGCGAGACCGAGGGACGATGTTTATTTAACAAAAGCCCTCTACGCGTAGACGCGACGACGAGCAAACGAAGGAAGAGCGAGACGAAACTTTCGAAAGAAAAGAGATAAGTAGTTTCGAAAGGAGCTGGAAGAAAAAAACAAAGTTCCGAGGCTAAACGTCAACGCAGTCGTTGAAGTGCTCTCGCGTTACATTTCTACCCCTCTTCGTAGCTCTGTTTACATGCGAGTGAGCGCACAGAAGCCCCGACAACCTTATTAGATATTTGAAAGCGCTTAAAGTCCGAGAGATCGAAGTGGCAGTCGTAAAAGCTTAGCTGTGCGGGTCGATGAATTACCGTAACTTACTTTTACGGTGGATATCTAACTTTCTTAAGCAGAAACTTTTACATTTCTGTGCTTTGATCTATTAGAAACTACTTAGTACTAATTTGAGTGAGCCAACTGGGTCAATGAGAACTTAAGCGCAGAAAATTACTCATCTCCGCGCACACAGACTCGAATCTCTACGCCGAGAACTTTGATACATAAAAATGCTATATTGAAAAACATTATGTGTCACGTCCGTAGGAAGGAAACTCGTAAGCAAGAGTCGGTTGTTTTCCTGCCTTTTGGGCAGGATTCTCGTTCGCGTGCTAAGCGACCAAAGTCTAACGGCGACTGACTCCCAAACTTTTCCGGCTCGCGCCCGTTTTTCTCCGCGAGCCTCCAACTTTTTGTTCTCTTACTTAGTCTTAGGCTTTGTTACAAGCACGCGAACTTTGCCAGAGGAGACGAACTTTCAAATAGAACTTTTTGAGCGTTCGCGCCAAGACAAATGTGTGCAGTATAACTAGAAATTCAGAGCTTTTGAGATATTACTATAATTTGATAATAATTACGCTAAGCACATGAGCAGCTACTTTAGCTAACGCAAGTTTAAGTGGTTGTATATACGGTACAAGTAAGCTAGTACATATTTTTTTCTAAGTATTTTTTGTCCAGTAGATGTATGGGTTTGAGTTTTCTTCGATGTGATTATTGAAATGTATTAAGCATAGAAAAAAATTCCCTTCTCATAATCTCACTATTTTTTCCATTAAAAGAAAAATTTGCAAAAATTAAGAACGAGAAATTAAAAATCAAGTGGGCATTGTATGCACGGACTGAGATTTAACCGTAATTAGAATTTATTCGTATAAAGCGCATTAGCTACAATCAGAATATTTTTACCTTCAGTAACGACGACGCCGCACTCACTTTTTTTTCTTTAAAGTTCAACGTACACGTGCAATTGCACGCTCACTTATGCGCGTACATCCACGTATAAAATGCATAAGGATAAAAAATAAGAAGAGGAAAAAGATTTCGTTATCCGGTTTGCTGAGAGAATTTTCCATTATCTCTACTCTGGCTATAATGATGCTCCATCTTTTTTGCCTTTGAATGCCGCAGAACGTAACGAATGCCTATCTATCGAGTTTATTTGAAATTGAACCGTCTTTTTACAAAGGGTACTGTTATTCCACTAAAATTCTAAGATTTGGGCAGTTGAATTCAAGTATTTTAACTGTTAATGGCTAGATGGAAGATCTAATTGAACACGAATTTTCTTAATATATTTCAAAACCTGTAATATTTTGAATAATAAAAAGTCGATCTTTTTAAACATTTTTGAAATGCTGTTCGATTTACCTTTTAACTATTTGACCGACACACCTACACTGACTGCCAAGAGATAAAAAGATGAGAAAATTAATATTTTTAAGTCAATAAGTGGAGTAGATGGTAAAACAAATTAGTTTTGCAATATGTTTTGTACTCCCTAAATGAAATCCGATTTTCAAATTCGCAAAAAATGATATACATATCCCCGACACCGCATAGACACCCCAAGGAAAAAGGCTCGCCAAACCGCTTATAATGAGAATAGAAAAAGAAGGCAGGTAGAAAGGGGAAAAAGGCGAGGGAAAAGCGTGTCTTTTGAAAAGAAAGCCCCGGTTGAGCGAGCGTGCAATATCATTAATACGCGCGGAGCTTTGTATTATCTCTCGGGCTCGTCATTCCGCGAAGTCCCCAAGCTCCTTAACGAGCCGTCCAGCTTTCACCGCGAATTACGCGTCGAGTGTCTCGCGCATACGTACATATAAATACGTTCGCATTCATTCTATAGACCACCTATCCTTTCCCCCAAGCTTGTGGCGCAATTAAAAGGTCTTGCACTAATGGTGACTCGCGAGATCGTTCCGTTAAAGCTTTTTCATTTAATATCTTAAATGGGCCTAAAATTGTTTTACCCATGCGGAAAATCTATTTAATTGCGCTGATTATTTAATAAAGAGATTCTTTTTAATTTCTTATTACACGACTCGGAGGTGTACACACATGTTGAAACCATACGATCATCTCTTCATCTTATTTTACGCATGAAAAAATTTATTAAATGACGGATTTTGAATCTGGAGCAGAAAATTTTCATTAAAAATCCTGCCAGATACTATTTGTATTTGAATTCGATGAACCGATAGGCACAGTATTATATTCATACATGCAAAAAATAAATGTTCATTCCACCGTTTTGCCGATTAAGTTCATCAAATAGTTTATCGTGTGTTTTAAACTTCATTCTTAAAAAGGGTCAGAAAAGCTTTTATCATCATTGATTTGTAAAAAATACCATATTTTCTGTTGACATTATAATTAACTTAATTACAATAAATAAAAACAGATTTTATCTTATTTATTTCATTTTATATGATGTATTATTTTCCCAAATTGGAATTTATTTTTAAATAATAACTCATAAATAAATAATGTGAAAAAGCTTTTAAATTAATTAATTTCTATAACAGCAGTCATTAAATTGTGATGTAGTTAACAAAATCTATCTATTATTATATTGAAGTGTTTCATTTCAGCCGACGGACACGATTTTGAATATCCCCAAATGCCCTGAATGCATTAGATACACCTAAGTGTCTATATCTCAGTTCATCTAAGTGCACTTAAGTGCATCTGATCCCCTTAAACTGTAAATTATTATTTTCTTTAAATTAAGTAAAGGAAAATATGGCTAAATAATAACAGCTTTTATTCTGTTTTGAAATTAATTAGGTATAATACAGTTTAAAATAAGAATCAGAGAAATAAATTAGGAATAAAAGTTAAGTGATAATATATACACGTATTTAGTCATTATAAATAAATTAGGTACACTGAGAAAAAAAGGTAGTTGAAATAACGACAAATTGTAATCAAATTAAAGCACTCAAAATTTGCTATCAAATC
>JAWWEM010021511.1:0-19893 GCA_035582935.1 Ormyrus thymus | reverse complement strand
TTGAAATTTTCCTCCCGGAATTGCATTTTACGCTCACCAGGGTTAATAAACTTTTTTATGAACAGTTTTTTTTCTTTTACGACACTTTTTACGAGCCTTTTTAGTGTGCGAAAAGTAATCCGTTGCAAAATATGGCCCACTGCGCGGCCCATTATATCTAAACATATACCAAAACTCGAACTCTTCGCGTAAATGCTAAATCACCACCTCGTAATCTTGGCTGTCCGATCCCTCGAGCACCGGGTCATCTCTGCGCGGCACGGCAGAATCAGATCAAAGCCCAGAAGCACAGAAGGTGCCAATAGCCTCTAAGCCATGCTAATTTCCCGAACGGAAGTATAAGCCATCGAAGACGGGCGAGCGGACAAAAGAGCGAACTCTTTTCTCCTCCTTCGTGGCCTCCGAATCTTCGTTATACACCCCTGGAGTGTGCTGCGCGCGAGCTTCCGTCCGGCCCTTGAATAATTACACGGTACTGTGGCTCCCCCGAGAACGTCGCTGACCGACGACTATAGGAAGACGCTCGCGGGGGATTGCGCAATGGGACAAAAAAAGGCGCGCGCGCGCGCACGCACGCACGCGAACCCGGTCTATCTCCCCGGGCGATCCGAAAGAAGTTTACTGCTCGTTCATTGTGCGCGCGGAGGATACTTTGGAGTTTGTAGCTGGAGATAGCGAGTGCGCACCAAGGTTAGCGAGCGTTCAATTGTATTAGTTCGAGCGATAAGTCGGCGCGCTGGGAAGTATAACAGTTTTGGATATGAAAATAAAGGTGTGGGAAAAAGGCTGGCGTTGCGTAATCTTCGCGATCTCGCGCCGGAATTGGTTTTCAGCGGTGCGTTTGCACGGTCGAAAATAGGCGCGTTTATTTGGCTCGCGCGGAAAACGTAACAAAACACGTTTTTCGATTCTATTTGGTTTTTTTTTCAAAGGAATATCCGTAAAAGCTTGTTCTGCTGTTTACTAGAAAGGTTTCGAGCCAATTCATTAATGCGCGTAATTGTTGGAGAAAACGTGACCGAGCATTTAATGAAAGAGTTATCGGTGAACCTACGTCTAAAACTAAAATAAATACGTACGTAGCAGAAATTCTTTCGTGCAGTAATCAAACGTTTAAAAATCAAAAACAGTTAATGCAAGAGCAAACATAGCAAACAACAAGGATGCAAATGTATAGAGAATAAATAAATGAGCGATGAAAAGGTATTTCACATTCACTACGTTATTGCATCTGAGTTTAATTTTATTTATTTTATCAAAAATAAAAAAAAAAATTATCTTAATTTGTTAAATAATATTTAAAAATCATCAGAAATTAAAAAAAAATCAAGGATTTGCTTGAAAACATATTTTAAGAAAAATTAGTATTTTATTAGCAGTTTAAATATATTCTCAAAACTTAATAAATAGTAAATAGCAATTTTTAACAACCCATGCAACGATCTTCTTTAATTGGAATTCAAACTGCTCTTGAGAATCAGATTTGCACAAAAGCCAGCACTGTAATAAACGGAGTCTTATTCGACTTGGATTCCAAGCATTCCAAATCGAATGAATTTTCATTGGAATCCAGTTTTTGCATTCTTCTCACACTATTCCGTTTAATTGACTGATGCTTCTGATTTGACTTGCAATGATAATTTTATCAATAATAACTGTGCTTCTTCAAAACAATATGCACCATTTATTTCTTTGTTTTCATTTCGATCTTTACTACGCGCCGTTTTTTAAATCAATTTATTTTTAAAAGAATATTAATTAAGATAAGTTAACAGATGCTTAGAACGAAAAGAAGATGTACAGAGTAAACTAATTTAATGCATACATCACGTTCAAAAGTAACTAAAATTAGCTAACTGCGATTCACTTCGCTTAGATAATTAACTAATTATATTATAATAAGTAAATATATATGCTTTATATACCAAATCAATCTCTGCCGCAAGCATCGAAAGATCTCTCGTCGCCCAAATCTACGTGCGAAAATCCAACGAAAAAAAAAAAAAAAAAACGAAAGAACAAACAACACTCGGGCAGGACAGACCTCCCCTTTGGTTTACCTGCTGGACGTACCACTGCGTGGTGCAGTGGCTCTTGCGCTGCGCCGGCTTGCAGGGCGCGCAGAGCAGCAGGGGCGCCAGCTTGTTGGGCTTGCACGCGCTGCCGGCGTGCTTGTGCCGCTGCGGCTGCGGCGGCGGCGAGGCGGGCCTCAGCCCCTCATCCCCGAGCACGGGCCACAGCATCCACCGGGCGGCGCGCCGAGGGGAGCTCTCCCGCAGGCCCGCCGGGGAGGGACGATCAGCCGACCTCCGAGTCGAGCTGGAGCATCCTTAGCCACCTGATCGACGCGGCAAAGTTCTCGTTTAGCACGCGTCTCTGGACGCACGGCGGAGGCGGGGGGGAAGTTTCAGGTTGGCTCGCTGCTTGGACGCGACGGACGGGCTTTCTTGCCCGTCGCTTATATTTTTCCGAGTCATTTGTTTATGTTGAGCGGACACTCGAGGTTCCGAGTCGCCGGGTCGTATTAATGTGATAATCGCTTTTAAGAATTACGGGGTACTTTCTTACTTTGAAAATCAGAATAAATTTTTACCTGCTAAACTCCTGGCTCAGAAGCTTGATGGCAGCAAACTTTTTCTCCTAAATATCGCTTCTCGTTATTGTCATTTTCGTAGTAATTCTAATACAGTCATGCAAATTAGATTACGCAGAATTTAATTTACTTAATTAAAACAAATGGTTCATTGTAAAAAATTGCTACTGCAATTAATTCACCGAAATTATAAGAGTTGTTTCAAAATTGATCACTTAGTTATGCAAAAATATTTAAAAAAATTGTTTTACACTTTTTATTATTAATATACTTTTGTGGAGTAAAATAGACTTCGCTAAATAAAAAGATATCTATATAGATTCCTCGATGTACCGGCAGTACCGTACGCATTATTGCAAAAATAACAATAGCTAGACTGTCCTCAGTCATATCCCTTTGTTCTGAATCAATTCACATCAAGGCTTAAAATATCTTTAGCTCCGTACACTATTTAGAGCGAATAAACGCGACTAGTCAACGGTAAAAACAAGTTTACAATTTCAAAAATCAGCATTGATTTAAACGACCTGCAATAGAAAATTAAGTTTGGAATGAAGTTAAAAAATAAAGTATACTTTCGATACTGGAGGCAATTAAAAGAATTTCTTTTCGCGAATGCAGAACCGAAATTTCATTTTTTTAATATAGGATAACTTGCTACACGAGAAATTAAATTTTCCGAGCAAATATAAATTCAATGGTAATTCAGAGAGTCTCTGATATCTATCGCCATTAGCCATTCAGCTCTAAATTACGAGCGAAAGAGCAACATATAAATAAAGTGCATCCAATTAATAACATCTGGTCTCCCGACCACATTTTCGCGATCGACTCGTTACAAAATACCTCATAAATAAATCAGGAATCCAATGAAAATTCTGCTCGCGTCTCCCATAAAAACGTTCAAAGACGTTAATAACACGCTAAATCTGTCCATCAGAACCGTATTCCCGGCCGAAATTTCGCGGCGCGCTACGAGATTCCGTAAAGTGTATTTCGAGGCGGGAGAAAATTCGAACGAGGCACCGACGGGCAAAGGATGCGCTTTTGTTACTCCTGCCTTCCGGGCGAACACCCCGTGTTCCCGAGACTGTTTTAGAGTCTCAAGGCTAACCCGGTGAGGCCCCGAACATCTGGATCGACGCTCCGGCAGTCAATGTCTACTCGGGTTACACAGACGCGCGAAATCTCCGCGAGGACGCACGTCGGAGCCCATTAGCACATTCCAGTGCTCGCGGTGTCCAGTTTATATTGAGGACGGACTCCTTTCGAAGGCGATCTCTTTTTTTCCCCCCCTACGAAGTAGGCAGCTGTATTCCTCCTCCGTATTGGATAACAGTTATTCCAAGATCGGTCCCGATCGAGTGATAAGACGCATTTTTGCGCCTCGCATTCGTTTCATTACAGTTACGAAAGTAAAATTAATCTTTACGGCGCCGCTCAAACGAACGACTTCCAGCGTAAAATTGAGTCTGATCCGCGCTAATTAAATAATAAGACACGGGGCGCTGATTTCAATCAGCCCCGGAGCCAATAAACGTCCGCGGCGCGGGGATATAAAGCGCCGGCTGAGCGCGATCCAGGGAAACCGATTGATCGACGACAGCCGCCGGGCCGCGGAAGCCGCGAGCGGCGTTTAAATTTAGCTCCGGAACGCCGACGTCTGGACGTCGAGGCCGAGGAGCGGCCGGGAGAGAGGAGAGACGCTCAATTCGCGCTCACTTAGGCCGCGCGGGGCAATTTGACATTTCCTCGTTAGGGAGCCCCGCCGGCGGCGTCGCGCGCCAAAGCCGCGCCGAGGCGCGCTGGAAATTTCTAAATCGCCGCGCGGGATAATTTTGTTTACTCGATGGACGGTGCGCGCTGCGTGGAAAACGAGCGCCGGCGGAGCGTGCCGCGCGGATCGTGTTTTTTTTCTCTCTCTCTCGCTCGCCCGCTGAAGAAACTGGAGTGCGTTCTCGCGGAGTTTGGAGAAGGAGGGGAGCGATTGGAGCGTTGGCTGCCTCGGGACTCGGTGCTCTCGGCGGGTGGACAAAAAGTTTATTCGACGTTTATTGCGGGATATTGTTTCATTGGGCTCGGGAAGAATTGGTGGCCGCTGTTTGTTCCGTTTGCTTGAGAATGTTTACTTCGCCGCTCGTGTCCCTTTTAAATCGTTCCGATGACAAAATTGGCTAAAGCGTTTCTGTTTCCGTACCGCGCGGAAACCGATAGCGAATTGTTTGTTTGATAAACTTATTTTCGTTTTAAATAAAAATTATGATGCTATAATAGCCTTATCATTCATTGTGGTATAGATATCATGTTATGGGCTTTAGCATGCTTACGACCAAATTCCCAAGCTGTCGGGAAAGAAGATTTAAATACAAGCCGAATCCCGGGGAGAACCGTCGTGCGGAATCTCCGCAATAAAAAAAAAAAAACCGACGCGAAACGAGCGTCATCGAAAGCGTAATCTCCCCGACTTCCTACTGGCGCGAAGTACATCGAATATCGCGCGCGGATGTTATTATTCCTTTTTTTTATGTGCTGCGGACGCGCGTGTCGAGTGGGCGCTCTTAACGACTACACCCGTCGGGCGCGCGCGGCAGCCTAGGAGCAGTGGGAAGCCGATCGATCGGTCGATCGATCGATCGGCAAAAGGTCAGTGCTCACAACGTACGGGCGGAGAGCCGCGCGGCGCGTGAAAAGGTCAGTCCTTGGCAATCGACCGCGGGGCTCTCTCTCTCTCTCTCTCGGCGGGCAAGGTGGAACTCGTAAAAGGCGCGTCGTCGCGCGCGTCTGCTCTGTCGCTCTTTCCTTCCTGCGAAGCCGCTCCATTAATGAGTTCGAGGAGGACGCTTGATTTCAATTTTTTCTTTTTTACGAGAGTCGCGCGGCCGAGGGATTGAGAGGAAAATTTTGCACTCCGTGGAATTAAGAACTTCCGCGTACAAGGGAAATTGGCCTTTGTGAAAGTAATAACTGGACTGAAATTGAATAAGGCACTGGGCTGGTGGTAGAGAGAGAGAAACTTGTGCGGGCTTCGCTGATAGATATATAGCGCAGTCAATTATGCGCGGGTTGTTGGGGGACGAAAATAGTGTTCGGATAGGTAAGCTTTTTAAGTAAGATTACAAAGGGGAAATAGTGTAAATATACGGTCGAACAAAGCACACTTTTGTGGCATTGATTGATCAACGTACGACTTTTCTAAGTAATAAGTATTTATTATTCAGGTATTCGACTGCGAGTTTGATTATCTTTACGTTTTATATATACGCTTTTTCTGATTATATCAAAAGTACTTTTTTTTCAAGTAAAATCGATATGCGTACACGTTGGAAATGTTATTTTCAATATTTGAACGGTAAACTGAGCAAGTTCGTTCTGCAACTTGTGCTGGTAAGATGCACATTTAACCGTTACATTGCCTCCTGCTTTTTGACTAATTTACATGCATTTTTTATCGATATATATCCTAAATAAAACAGCAAACCCAATTATTATTTTAAAAAGCGCTTCTCTTTCAAATCTGCTCTTCCGCGTATTTCAGAATTGTAGAACATCACCAATTTAATAACATTTAGATCCATTATCAACTTCAATCTCGAGAGCTACACCGTCACTCATAATATCCAACAAGAACCGATGTAGATTAAACGGTTTGAATATATATTCGTTACGAGTACCGATAACTCTAAAAACACGACTGTATCGCTCGACGAAAACATTAAACACCATTTCCAAGAAACCCGAGCCCCCTCTCGAAAGCAAGAATCAAGCAGGTTCGTCTCGCGCGTCGAATTTCGCCCGGGAGGCTAAACACTTTCGGCGCTGCCTGTCTCGCTCCCCCCTCCCCCACCTCATTACGCTCCGCGCGACAAAGGCGTCGCAGGGCTTTGCGGTTATCGGCGACGCGGCTCGGAAGTGGCCAGTGCCTCGATGCGCGCGTACATCGGCGATAAGAGAGCTTCGATAACCGCGCGGCAGTCGTCGCCCGGTCGCCGCGTACGCAGATGTCCCCGTAATCCGGCGGACGCCGCGCTGCCGATTTCACTCGGGCAAAACGATTGCTCGCGCTTCTCGGCGACTGAGCTGCTTCGCGTCTGCTGTGAGAGGCGGAGTCGAATAATTAAGATGCTAAGCGCACGAAGACGTTTAACGCAAGGTGGAGCGTATTTTTTTTTCTTTGTATAACATGCGATCGTGGTTATGAGTCGTAAAAATTAACGTAAACGAGCTACGCTTCGTAAATTTTGAAGGATTTAGCGAGCGAATTAATAAGCTAGCGCCTCTCGAAAGCGAGAATGTTTGGGAGATCAGGTGCGACGTCGGAGTTACAAAAACAAACATACCGCGGCTTTAAGAAATTTCGAGACGGAATTTCGCACAAAGCAAAAGTTCACCGGGAACAGAATAGCGGTCTCATTCAGCTGCCGAGCACTTGTCCACGAATCCTTTGAAAGCCAGCCTCTCTCCTTTGTCGCGAAAATTTGAATCAATAGAGCTCCGAACGGCAAAGTCACTCTCCTCGACCGCAAAGGCGAAAAAAATCAATCTAACCTGGGCAGCAGCTCGCCCACGTCATTCATAATTGCCTCCGATGCGGCTGCGAGGAAGAAAAAGAACAAAAAAAAAAAGGTAATTCACCGCCGAACAATGATCGCGCTATCGGGGAAGGCCGTTACAGAAGGAACGCAACGGGAAGCCTTGCATAAGTACGTTCGAGCAACCCCGATGTAAATCTCCGCCGCCGCTCCGCGAATTAGATAACGACGTCGGCTTACCAGAGAGAGATAACGCTCTTTTTCCTCGAGCCGTTTTGTTATCCGGAGGGAGGCGTCGAGGCGTCGACGCGAGGAGCCGCGGGATAAACGCCTGTCCGCGGAGGATCCGAGCTCCACTAGACGGCGGAGGAATCGCTTTCTTCAAGAAGCTTCTCGAGTGCGCCCGCGGCGAGTCGTGTTTTAAGAGAGTCGTCTGCTTAGGAGCGAGACTTATCTCGAGCTCTCGAGAGCGTTTTGCGAGAGCCGATGTGTCATTCGTCGGCTTTACTTATCGGAAGCACAAGCGCGGCAATTTTTCTTTCGGGTGCTTCGAGCGCCTGCGGACTTGTCGTTTATATAGCGAGTGGAATCGCGACGATTGTTGTTTGTGGAAAGTGCGAACGGTGCTAAGCGTCGTAATGCGATGTATTGGGTTTACGAAAGGCTGCAGATTATCCAATAGAATAAATCACTCGCTGCACAATAAAATAAAACGCCCAGTTCTGCTTTAGAATTTTCTTATATACAAGTAATGTTGAATAATTGCATTACGCGCGGTAAGTCAACGGACATTACATAAAAGAGGTGAGATTTATCTTTAATCTCGTTTTGCGTGTTACAGCCATCAGCCCGACGGTGTATTAACCTTCTGTGCAACGACCCTGGTAAAAAATAAAGCAGTCCTGCTGGCTAAAATGTTAAGCACTACCTAATTTTTTTAAGCTACTCATTAGATTTATATTTTCTAATTTCTGGCTAAGCGTTTGTTAGTGAGCAGTGCTGACAGCTACAGGTTACCCTCCGTTGATAACATAACCTCTTAAAAACTCATTTTTTAACTTTTCAAACTATGTTAATTAATATGATTTTAAATAAAAAAACGTATTTATTAATTTATTTATTTATTTCTTCCTTTATTTATTAATTTATTTAAAATTGGTCACTAAATAGAAAGTAGCCATATTCTGCTTCAAAAGCATGACGAAAATACGCAATGCTTAGCTAGCGACTAGCCAAAACTAAACCAAAAATCGCATTTCTGGCTATTCATTAGTCAAAAACTGCCTACGATGTCTACCAGAGGAGCGATAAATCAGTTTACGATATTGCAAAAATTCCCGGAATCGTTTCGAAAAAGCCGAAAAACACGCTTATCAAAGAACCAACGTTCAATTGGACCTTGCGTTGTTATTTCGCGCTGACTCAATAAGAATTTATTTTGAACTTAATTGCGGACGGACGATTATACTCGACTGCGCACGCAGACGGAGAGAGAGAGAGAGAGGAACGTTTCCCACGCGACTCGTCATCAAAGTTCCAGTCGTGGGACCGTAATGAGCAATGTTCAATCGCTCATCGTCTCCAGTCGGGAGATCGCTTTGTTACAAGTTCGCCGGTTGAGCGCGAATTAATTTCGAGAGCCCTGCCACGTCGGGTCCGCGCGCGGGGAATGCGAAATTCGGCTGATCCGCTTTCGGAGTTTCGATGCCGCGCGGCGGCAGGGGAGGCTGCAGCTCAATCTTGCTCGAGGACATTTTTCGAATAAACGAACGATCGTCTCCCGAACGTTGAAGATCGTCGAGAAGCTTGTCGGGAATCGAATTGTCGGAGATTTGCGCGTTGAGAAGCAGAAGTAACATGCGACTGGATTTCATTTCTCGGGTAGTGTTACGCCGCGCGTCTGTGGTATCTTTCCTGGTTTGTGTTACCGAAAACCGAAAAGCAAACGTTCGCCCGGTATCCAAGTCGATTAGAATAACAAACGAACTTTATTTTCAGACGATCGATAGATCATAATAATAGCTACTCCCCCCAACAAAAGCAAACGCCGGCGACTTTATTTTTGGACAAGCAGACCCAAGCTCGTAAAGTAAAGCCAGAGATTCTAATCTCTCCACCCCGCCGTATACGTCGGCTAAAGAATAAGCTCCGCGTCGAAAGCAGACTCGACGAACAATAGCCTCATCGGCTCACCATCCGCCATCGGCCGAAACAATTAAGATTACCCTCCCGGATAGGAGGCAGGATCGAAACGAAGCGCCGGCGAGCCGATGGCTCTCTCGTTACGCTTTTCCGCGAATCGATCGCGAGACCATCGCAATTAAAAAGCTCGCTGTCCGCGCGGCGGCCAGCGACGATTCTGACGGCAGATGCAATTATTAACCGGTGACGAAACGCGCTTTTATCGTCACACCGCGCGTTGCTAATACGCGCCGGCGATTACTCAGAAGCCGGGCAATGCGTAAAGTACACCGAGGAGAGAGAGAGAGAGAGAGGGAGAGAAACCTATTATATATGCAGGCGCTCGGTGCACACGTGCGCCTCTCACGCGAGCGGCCAACCCGAACACGTGCGGCTGCAAGCTTTTTTTCGGGCCCCCGCGGAACTTTCTCCAGGTGCGAGTGCGATTCTTTCCTCCGAAGCCTTCTCGCGGGCGTCGCAGCCTCGAGAGTTCTTCGAGTGATTCACGCGATCGGGAGCAAAGTTCTCAGGGAAACGGGCGGCCTGCGCGCCGCGGCCCCGCCGACAAAGGCAGAGACGTTTTTCCAAGGAAAATTGGAGGAGCGACGAGACGCCGAACGATATATTTGCTCTCCGAGCGGAATATCCGCGAGCTTATATACTTATGGAAATGTATCGCTTTACTTCGGAGCGCCGGGGAGGATAAACTTTGTTTAACGCTCGCGAGCAGGATAATCGCTTTACGGGCAAAAGCCTTTTAGGATTAAAGAATTGTCAAAGACTTTTTTACGGGCTATGTATGAATATGCAGTAAGGTTGCTGATAAAAAATTTTTATTTGATGAAAAACAGTTTTGTGTTATCGATATTCAAATTTAGCAGCGGGTAAGAGCTGAGATTTTGTATTTCTGTAACTAGAGCGATCAATTTCATCAAAATTTTAAGAAGTATATACTATTTAAGAAAATGAAATGTCTATAAGCAAGCAATTGTTCGTTTTCTAGTAATACCGAATAAAGAGAAGTACTCGTAATTCTTTACAACTCGTTTATGTACAACTATTGAAACTCGTCATTAAAGAGAGAAGTTCGATAAAGGATGTAAATATATATAGTGAGTCATTATTTGTAACAATTCCTCGCGCGAGTAAAAAGTTCTCGATCCTTTGTTCGACCATAATTAATTTTTTAACAACTTTCAGCTTTAGCGAAGTTTTTAAAACTTGAAAAGTAAATTTCCGCGCACGTGTTACAGTTGCAATAGCAACGATTTGTTCATTAGCCATATTTTTGTCATTAAGTATGAGTAAGATTTGAGTCACAGAACTCTTCATCCCGCAGGAAAATACACTGCGAATTTTAACTACCTGCTAAAGTGCTGAAAAAAAAAATAGCAACTCTCGTCAGTCGCTTAAACGTCCATTTATCGAGCTTCGACAGCGACCGGCTAATGATCCTTTCAAAACCGAAACCTCGCGAGAACCATTGAAGAAAAAAAAGAAACCCAAGATCGTCGGTCCAAGCCTCGAGCCAACTCAAAAAGTCCTCCTTCGAAAAGGAAAGAAATTCAAGCACAAAGTAATTTCCTCACCACTCGGCTCGCCGGCAGTTCGCAACCCAAGTGAATCACTCGGCAAACGGCGTCCTTCCTGCTTGAACAGCGGCGCACAAACGCACTGCGAGCACCGATAACTGAAAATCCTCCGCGAACCCCTTTGATTTTCCTGTCACAACGTTCCGCGCGCGATAGGAGATAGAGAGAGCTTGGTAGAGACTCGGCGCGCGCGCGCTTGTCAGCGTTCCGGGCGCGACTGACTTGTGTAGTTTAAAACTCCGAGAGAGCAGCGGAGCGAGCGCGGGAGAGCGAGAGAGAGAGAGAGAGAGAGAGAGAAGGGGTCCGCGCGCCGGCCGCCGTCTGCAGTAGACGAGTCGATATGGCTCGGCTGCGTGTGCACCGACGTAAGTATCCTACGTACGCAGGCCTCGGGGGAGGACACGTGCCCTCCCCTCGAGCCAGCCATTCAGCGAGGGGCGAGAGAGAGAGAGACGAAGAGATAGAGCACAATGCGTGAGCCAAGCTTTTTTGGCTCCTCGCTCGCTGCCGGGGATTTCATTGATTATTCGAGCCCGGACACGACGGGGAGAGATTATGTGGGGCGAGAAGCGCGAGGAGAACGATTTTTGGTAATTTCTCGGTCGGTCCGTGCCCCCCCCCTCCCCCTGACCCGGGATGTTACGAGGCTGTAATGTCGTTTGGCGGCTTGCTGGTGGTGCGACGGCGAAGCCTTATTTTCGATTAGAAATTACCAATTTACGGTCGATAAATCAAAATTGAGAGATTGCGATTAATGTTACAAAATCTTAGTGCAGTTATTGCGGTTTTTGTGAAGTTCCGTAATATCAAAAGCCATTTGTCAGACCAATTTCAACAGCTTGTTTGATCAATTTCACGATTACAGGGCGCTAAAGAAGATAAACGTCATTTGAAAATCTTTAAGGTTGATGACGTGTGCCAGTAAAAATCAATTTCAATGTATTCTTACTTTTTTTCACTAAAACCTAATTCCAATTTATTAAGAATGTCAATATTTAATGAGATCGAAGTTTTGCAATTATATCGAATAAAAAAAATGTTATTTCTTTAAAAGATAAAAGAATGAAAGAATAATAAGTATCTTACGAACATCGTTGCGTTTGAAGTTGTACGTATTTAAACGCCCGGTAACGAAACCGGTTTTATTTCTAACTTATATGGAGTTACAATAAAAGAGAACAAAGGGAATAGATATGTAATTAAATAAATTATAAAATAATTCAACGTAATTCAAAATTGTGAAAGAAATCAGCGATTCATTTACCGCCAATCGTATACAATTATTGTTATTATCTGCCAATGTAACGTAAACTCGCGATATTAAAGGCCGTCGCGTATTCTAACCCGGAAGGTGTTTACTATTCAAGCCCATTTATACCCAAATAAGAGTTCATTGCCAGAGGCGTTAATGGAAATTCCAGAACAAATCAAACTCCTAGAAAAACCCAGCCGCCGCTTTGAAAAAACAAAGAAAAACTGCCACATCCCTTTGCGCAACAACTCGAACAACAATCTAATAAATCCTCCGCAGCTCCTCAGTCCACTTTATACTCCAATTTGTCGTTAAATGAAACAATTATCCCTAATAGCTTCTCGAGCGAACATTTTGAAATCCTCTTAATGGCTTCGCTAAAAATAAACGAGCCTCCACCTCCGACCTTCCTCCAACCCCTCGATCTCATCGATACCGCTCGAAGCCGGATCCGCCAGCGAAGACGAACGCTCGTTTAGCCGCAATCGAAGGGTCAATTGTCCGAGAAACCCGGAAAAAAAAAGAGTCGGCCGCGTGCGTACGCCGCGACTCGACCGATAAGCCTGACCTTGTCAACAACTAGCGCCGCGAGCGCGAGCCGATCCGTGCAGCTCGTCGCCGAACTAGTCGACTCGGTCGATAATACGTCGATGTGCGCAGGTAAATGGTCTCTGCAGCCGATGTCTGGCGGGCGAGTCGAGCGCCGGGATGCTTTGATCAGCTGGATTGATTTGTTTGGAGTTTAATGCATCGTTTGCCGAATTCAAGGACTGGCCGATTACGAAAGGCGGTGTTTTGAAAATGTGATGTAACGAGGCGGTTATTAAATTATTTATACTTCCGTTCCGTAAACGCAAGTATGCAACTTAATTTGATTTTGTAATTTCTGACTGCGCTAGGATAAGTTTTTATAATAATTATAATGCACATATTTTATAAAGTGCCTATTTATAAAATTACATAGTTAGTAAGCATATACTTTCAAATAGCTTGTGCATTTCTGCAGAAGCATGTTTTATTTTTCTCTTATGTCTTAAGACCCAAAGTTTTACCAAAAATAAAAGCAATCATCTGCAATTTACACGAATAGTCTTTCTATTTTACATGCATTGTGCAACGGCATTGTATGTCGGAATTTATTTATAATAAGAAATTACGATGAAGCAATCGCTTTGAATTATTCTTTTTCACCTTGGGATAATACAACAAAAATAATAACGAAAGAACAGCAAGCGACTCGGGTGACGCAACGCGTCCATTCCTCAATCTTCCTACCCGAGCGAATTCCCCCGCGGGCAAAAATCGGCGCGCTTTTCCGCAGCTCGACAAATAGACCGACGGAGAGCAACAACTCCCGATCGATGCACCAGCTGTCTCGCCTCGGGAAGCCGCGGAGCGCCGTCGGCGGCGGCAGCGTCAAATCGTCGAGTTTCGCACTTCGGTCACGCTTTCTAGAGCCGAACGAATCCGGAAAAAGCGGACTCTCGGGAGACGTACGAGCGTCTCTCCCCCCCCCCCCACCCGCTCGCTCGCGCTGCGCCGCGCCGCGTGGCTTACTTCTGTCGCGCGAGAGGTTACTTCCTACAACAATCGGCGCAACACTCGATACATCCGTTAATCGAACCGTTCGCTCTCTCTCTCTCTCTCTCTCGCGAGGCTTTTTCTCTTCCGCAACTCGCGCCGGAGCTACGATTTAACGTATTATCCCGAGAGGGAAAAACTCTTTTTTCGGGGCCCCCGGACATTTCAGTCTGACGCAAGCGAAAGTCTTTTATATTCTAGAAAGGCGGCCCCCCCCTCCCCTACTCGCGGGACGAACGACCGCGGAGGCAAAAACTTAACGCCGATCGCCGCCTTCGCGGTATTAATTATTTCGATACTTCGACCGGCTTATGAATCAATTTTTCGCTTTTTCCGCGAGAGCGCCTGAAAACCAGGGGGGATCGCTTGTAGAAAGCTGCCGAGTCCGGGATAATTGCGAAGGGCCGCGCCGCAACTATTTGTTCGCCGTTAGTCGCTATAAACTTTCGCGGTATTAAACGCTGCCGGAAGGCGCTGATAAAACCAGTCGGACTTCGGCTCGCGTTAACTGTGATATAAATCCGTCGTTATACAACGGGTGTAATCTCCTTTTATTGTGCTTCAAAATTTTCGAACGTTCGTCAAATTTTATATGACAATTTTAAACGGACTCCAGGCGAGCCGAATAAAAATTTTTTACTAATAAAAGAATTATATCGAATAAGTTATTTAAATTTACTGAGAAACATTTTTTTTCTATGTTTCGCCCATCGGTACCATCTGGTGACTCGTCAGGACAGACCTTTCCTCGATCCAGGATACACGTTTATTATAATCGTGTATTTTTTAATAAAGAAATAAAGCAGCCTGCTTCAACGCCAACCCAAGTTGCACAAGTCATCAATCACCGAACGAAACTCTACGCTCCTCTCGACATATCGAGCTAATAAAAGCGGCACTTCTCGCTCCGCAAGCCAACGCTGCTGCGGGGGGATCCAGGCGCTATAAATCCCCGCTACAAATGCATTAGCCTCGAAGTAGTAAAAAGCCGCACGTGTTCGGCGAAACGAGCTGTCGGCGCGTGCTCAGACGACGGGGGGGTGCCCGAGGGGGAAATAGGAAAAAAGCGCCGCGATAAGAGGCCGTATATCCCTTATCGCCTCGCGCGGCGCAGGTGACACGTCCGAGCGCCGGGCACTCGTTCGGCCTCTGACGTCGAAATCGCCGGGCCACGCGATGACGCGCTCGACGTAGCGGCCGATGACGTCAGGCGCGCGCCGGTGCAGCGCCCCACGCACACAAGCCGCCGGCCCGATAACGCGACCTCGGAAGAGGCAATGAAAAACGCCGGCGATGCGGGATGGAGAGAGAGAGGCACTCTTTGAGATTGGCTGCAATCTGCGACAGTGGGCTGTGCACCTCCGCGCTCGCCGGGATCGTCAAAGCGCGCGATTGATTAAAATAGAGCCGGCTGCAGCGTCAGAGCCGATGTGCGCCCGCTGGGAATGCTATTGGACCTCGGCGAGCGGTGATAAAGGTTTCTTTGACGCTTATTAGATTGGCCTGATGCGATTGTTCCAAAGGGGATTTCGCCGGAAAGATAAACGGATTTTGCTTGATGCAGGGGCGAGCTGGGTTTTTTTTTTTGTTTGAGGAGCTATTGATAATTGAAGAATGCTTGTTTCAAAAAAGAAATTGCGTTTGCATAAGCATATTTAGGCGCGTCTGAAAATTTATGTAGAATAAAGATATTTTTAGTGGACCGGAAGAAACAAATTTTTAGTGTTTTGATTGCGATTTAAGGTGGTTCTATTGTTTCTCGACATATTCATGAAATTATTAAGACTTTGCAAGCACGTAGTATAAAGTACGCACCATACATACATCCAAATTTTCAGACCAGGTAACGTGCAAAAATTTGAGAAAACGGTATTTGAAACGAAGCTCTTAAGCGTAGGCTCTTATGTACAGCGGACGACAGCAGACGTTTAACATAAGAAAGGAGGATGCCCACGGATTTGTAAAGAGAAAGAGAATGCAGAAGAACGTATAGAAGTAACGCTATCTTTTAGAGATGGTCAAAAAATCAACAGTAGAATAAAATTTAGTCTGGGGCAATGCAGGTAAATATGTAAAAAAGTAAAGCCAATTTCATCAAAAGAAGTGAAAAAATCAAGATTTCATCCTACATTCAGTAGTAAAAATTAAAAAACAAAATTTTTTTCGTATTTCCAACTTAAAATAAAATGCTACTTTTATTATACTCAAGATTTTAAAAATTCTTTATGCTGAAACCGGTTATATGCATTCCTTGTAAAATTTGACCATGAATTGCCGTGGGCATTCTCCATTGAATTTTCTTGTTGATAGCGACATACCAAAAACAAACAAATTATAGCTGAAGTTATGTACTTTAAAAAAGTGTAAAAATTAATATGCGTTAGCGTGCAAAATTGTTAGCTATAGCTGGTTCCAAATTATTCTCGTAATTTTTACCCGCGTTTGTATATCTATATATACTGCTACCGCGCGTCGTTTGTTTACAACCATGACGCGAAGACACATTGCTGTATATCTATATATGCAAATGTTCTATATCTGCCCATAGAACTACCTTAATCTGATTCAAAATAAATTAAAGAGGTTCAACTATGTTTTACGTAACTTTACAATACACAAATAAGTACAGAGAGAGGGAGGTATAAGCAAAAGATAAATTAAAGAGGACCGAAAAATCGGAGCCAAAATATAAGAATTCTGGGTAGGATTGGTAAATCAAAGAAGTGAATTGAAAGATTGAAGAGCGTGATGAGAATAGCACGAAACTCTGATTATAAAGTGATTTAATATATTTTAAAAATTTCAAACCAAAAGTTTAAAAAAATTAACATTTAAAAGAATATGAATTTTTAAAAACTAATTACTATAATTTGAAGACTAATCAGTGGAAACTATCAATAAAAGATCTAATTGCTAAAAATGGAGAAATTTTAATGTGATATCTTGCATCTAAATGAGAATTTAAATTACAGCAACGAAAGTAAAGAAGCGGGAAAAGATGAATGTATAACAACTTCTAGATAGGGAAATCACAAGAAACAGGAATTAAAATGAACAAGTGAAAGTAGAACTGGTATTAAACGACAAGCAGAGCAATTGAAAAGCAGGCGTACTCATTATGTGCATCAATGAAATGGTAAGATATGCCGTAGCGCAGATGTGTAATGTAGTTTACTCACGCCACAGTAACTGAACAAATAAGATTTTCAAAAGAGATTTAAATGAATTTTAAAGCATAAAAAAGCCCTTCTGCACTAAGATACGAAAAAATAAATACCACAAAACTACAATAAGTCCGTGCTAAAAAAAAAAAAAAAAGTTAAAATCAGACGAAAATCATTCCCCCTTCAAAAGTCCTACTCCAATTACGAAGCTAACGGCGTGCAGAGCAAAGGCAGCAGGTATACGGAGCAGAGAATCACGAGGCGAACCGGAGGCAACCGCTGGACGACTGCCGCGCGCGCGCATCGATTTTACGTCACAAACGCACGCGCGCCCACACCCCCGCGGATCGCAGTAACCGTTTCCGCGCCATTACGGCTAAAATCGAGTCTGCCTTTATCGAGCGATACTTTTAGACTCCCGCGATGCACCGGGCGTGGGACGCAAATGCAGCGCGGCTTCTTTTTAGCGCGATAAGTAAGTTGTGCGCGCACGGTGGATCGAACGACGTGGGTAGCAATTATTTCCGCGAGGCAAAGCGAACTGAAAGACTTGCGGCGGGGCGCATCCGCCGGGAGACCGTTTACGTATTTCGTAAAGTCGGTTAAAAAATATAACTCGCGATTTTTTGCGTGTAAAAGGTTGGTTTGATGTTTCCGAAACGGTTTTTAATTTGCCTTGCTTGGCTTTGGCGAAAGCAGTACTTCATTCTTTAATCCAATAAAACTGTATTATTCTAAAAGTTTATTCTATGAATATGTTAAATCTACATTTTTTACTTTTATTTTTAAAACTCTGAATTTATAAACAAAAGCAATTAACTTACGGGGCACTAATTTTCGAGGAGTGCATTTAGATATCCAAAAAGCAGGCAAAATAATTTATGTAGAAAACGTCTTGCAAAAAATAAAGAGAAATTGGCAGGCGGGAGAGCCGTCTATGACTTTTATTATTTACGCGCGAGTAATTTGCCGCAGGGCCTATTACGTTTTACGATAGGCTTCAACCCATTTTCGAAGCTTCTAAATAATTTATATGTACCGCTAAACATCGCTGAACTGTGTGCACTGCAGTTTCATAGTTGACTGTTTATTCTAAATTAACGATTCACGATGCACGATGCACGCAAAACTAATTTGCGCCTGAAATATTAAAAATGCTGAATTTATTTGAACGAATATATATTTATTGGCAGAATGTACAATTAACGGAATAAATGAAATTTGCGCGAAAGTAATCTGAAGCTTAAAATCGAATTTTAAGTATAATTTTTAATTTGATTAATCGCAATCATTTCACTCGATCGTAAATATTACGATTCATAAATTTTCTGATTTTAAAAATGCCAAAATGAATTACCTCGTAAATTAGATAATTAACGCAGCTTTCTTGCTTAAACTGAAACTTTCAAGTACTTTTACAATAAACAATGTTCGATAAGCTTTCGGAACGATTTTAGAAAATACGATAAAATCTTTTGAAAAACGACTCGCGACTACTTTTCCTTTAATAAACGCTTTTGCTCAGTAAAATCGTTTTAATATACGTTCCGGTCATAATTCTTCAAAAGTTTATGATTTTCTTATTACCGATGCTATCGGCGAAGACCTGCTAGCAACTCTGACAAAATTAACTATTTTAAATTATAAAGCTATGAAATAAAATTTTACTTCGCTCTGAAGCGGACTTTACGATCCACAAAAGGAATATTTTCAAAAAAACGTAGTAAAAATTAGAGAATGACTCATTCTCTGACAAAAGCATACGTTATTTCAAATCTATTTCATCTTGGCTATAAATGTTTTTAAAATATCTTGCATGCGCAATAATTAAGGCAGAAATTCTTCACGAGAACGAAGTTCTTTTTATGCAAATAGTATGCAAAAATACTTTTCAAAGAATAAAAATATTTTACATTTAAAATGAGGTAATCCATAAGAATAGTAATAAAGATTTATATTAGAGCACGTTACAGATTCTTAATTAAAAAATATGCTGAAGTTTAAGCTCTAGAAAAACACAGTTTAATGCACTATCTGCTATTTGAACCAATTGAATTTACCAAAATTGGTTAGCGTTTCAGAGTTGTAGGCTAATTTCTTAAACATAGGAGTGTCAGAGATTGTGTATCATTATGTTTCACTACATATGGTCACTGATGAGAGCCTTTGCGATTGCGAATATGCAGATTTTGAGAAAATTGCTCAACGCGTTAATTGACGGAACTTTCAGGGTAATCGGGGGAGTTTCCTATAGTATAAATTAAATAATTAAACATTTATTGCTAGTTTTTTTTTGCGTAGAAAGTAAAGAACCATTTTAATGAATGAATGGACAGATTGAATTCAAAGAGCATAATTGCAGGAATAATCCCAGAAATAATTAAAATTATAATGAATGAAAAGCGAAAGGAATTGAAAAAATGATTAGATCTTTTATAAGCGCGTCGCCGAGTGCTAAAAAAACTTTCTCTACTTTCATGTGAGAAAGAATGAGGTGCAATCCCAACAAAGGAATCCGACCTACTTTTGCTCACCTTTATATCAATATTGCTTAAAGATTATTCAAGATTTACAACAATTAATACAAAATTTTGGCAGCATAAGCCAGTGGGACTTTTAGTAAAAATATTAATTTTGACGATTGTCTTTGAATTAAACTCAAGCCATATTATTTTATTTACTAAATTTTAAGATCTTTTCCTGCTAAACATGAAAATATTCGCTGCTTATACGCTTGCATTAAATTGGGCACATCCGCAAAGGAATTACTGCTAGAGTTGCATTTATGTAATCCAAAGTTATATGAATCGCGCAATATTATTGAAAGCAAAAGTGCTTCTCAATTTATTTTTATTATTCTCGAAAACAAGTGCATGCATGAATTTTTAAAAAAAACATGTCAGCCAAACAATTCCGTAGAGTAATGCACTGAGAGAAAAAAAGGAGTAAAAATTACTATTCTGTATCGTAACTTGAGATATGAGAAGAAAAAAAAGGATTT